>JAJOOD010015044.1:0-38483 GCA_029582525.1 Solanum tacnaense | reverse complement strand
GTTACTTATTCTATTCCAATTAGTCAACCAAATTTCTTATATGATTTAAAAATATTTTTAATTGCTAATTATTGTGATTTATAGCATCTTTTATGTAACTTTTAATAATATATAATTTGTTCAAATTCATATGACAATGATAAGATTTCAAGAGTCAACGCAATAAAAATTTATTTTTTTTAAAAAGTTGTACCTCTAATATATTTTGTAGCTAAAATATACTCTCTCCGTCCACTTGTATTTGTCATGTTGCACTTTTTGAAAGTTCATTTGACTAATTTTCAAAGTTAAATCAGATTGTATTAATTCGATATTTTAAAAAAAATAAAATTAATATGCAAAATCTATACAAAAAGTACTATAAATTGTTATTTTTTGCCTATGAATATGATGAAAAAATACATTGTAAAATATTAGTTAAAATTCTTATCGTTTGACTCTAAAAAGGAAATCATAACAATTAAAAGTGCACAGAGAGAGTAATAAATAGGTAATTAAATTTCAAGAAGTTTTAAATAAAAGGTTGAAAAAAAGAATTAGATAAACTACATATATTGAAAATTGAAAACATATAAATAATAAATGGGCCCAAACGAGGTCAAACTTTTTGGCTAATAAAGTAGTAGGTAATTAATTGTAGTAATATAAATTTTAAAGGTACAACCATAAAAGAAGAATGTACAACACTATGAAGCACATATCATCCAACACTTGTTATGTGCTGAGTAGTAGATATTCCCACTTATTATATATAGTAATATTTTGAAAGGTTTTACTGTATATATGGGCCATTATTCAATATATGATCTATTGTCGTTATACCAATAAATAATACTTAATACAACTTGTCGTACAGATACATTAATATATCAATTTAATTAGACAATGATTTGTCTATATTTCACATCATTTATCAACTGTGAACCAAGCTTAATTAAAGCCAACTTTATATAAATGTTATTAGACAATGGTGTGGTCAGGGTTGAGCGTAGTAATTTTAATTTAAATTATGTATTTATTTATATTTGGAAATTTATTTAATAGATTATCTAAAAATAATACTATATTCTTACCCCAGCCATTCACTAAGCAAAAATAAGTTCTAATCCAGAATACATAAATTTAAAAATTCTAAATTCACCTCGAGGCCTTAGAAATTGGAGTAAACTATACTTGTCTAGCTAGCATCTTCTTATTCTTTTCACCAAACTCATTAGGTCAGCCATAACTACAAAGAAAGTGAAAGATAAAAAGTCATTTTATGGTTTGTCAAGATAAAAAGTTATAATATCAAGATTAATGATTCAGTAACTAGACATTGTTTTTAACTTCAAGTTCACTTCGTAAAATAATACAGAATAAGACCACGAATACATCTTTATGATTAAGATATTTTATGAACTCTGAACATAGCCAAAAGAAGGTGCACCAAACTGTCGTTTAATTTATTGATTTCCTTTTTTGTCATAAACTCATTTTCCATTCTAGAAAGGGAAATATAAAATGAAAGTAACTTCCACCACGTGAAGCTTCAGTAACTTAATTCTAACTGCAATGAGTAACCTTTTCTTACATAAAAAAAAATAAATGTACCAATTTCTAGCATAGTATACACTAGCTCTATTTATTGTTACAAGTTACACCTATCATTTCTGACAACTTTAAATTGTCACTTTAAGTTATTTTCATCTACCTTAGTCATAATAGTCACATATCATTATATCTACCCATAAGAGATGTCTAGACTCACAGTAAATCATTTCTGACAACTTTAAATTGTCACTTTAAGTTATTTTCATCTACCTTAGTCATAATAGTCATATATCATTATATCTACCCATAAGAGATGTCTAGACTCACGTAAATTTAGTAAAACAAATCGGATATTTAAATTGAAAAAAATATATTTCTTAAACGAATTAAAAAAGAAATTAAGACAAGCAAATTGAAACAAATGAATTAATTACCTTATTTCTATTGTAAACCACATATTTAAATAGAAATATAAATTGAGACAAACTCTTTTACATAAATTGAGACTAAAGGATAAACATTTAAGTAATTTAATTTTCATATATATTTTTATTTTTTCGTATAAATAATGTTGGGTTCATATGAATCGGGATTTTTTTATTTTTATAAGTTGGTCAACATACATGCAGTTTCTTAAGAAAAAGAAATACTTAAACGGAATGCGTAGGTTATGAAAAGAATGTACAGATCAACTTAATGAAGCCAAAATCAGAAACAAATATCCATTTAATCATTATCGATGCACGTCTGTAATCATATACAAATAATCGACAAGATATATATTATAAGGTTGGACAATAGAAGGAAGAAATTATATCAATCATAAAAAATTAAAATTATTAGAATATAAAGAAAGAAAATATATTAAGTAGTGGCTTGGGAGAAAACACATAATATAATAAATAATAATGCCACAAAATAGTGACAATTCCAAATTTGACAACTCAATCTGCTAATAATACCAAAAAATAATAAAAGATATTATATGGTTGAGACAAACTAAAATCTTGAACGTTAGGATCTTTGAACAACTTGCATATGAAATGACAAATGTTCTTTGTTTCAAAATACTATTCTAACATAATATTTTCATGGTTCTAATTTTTTTGGTCATATTTTTCATGTTTGTCCATTAAAAAAATATATTTTCCCTTTTTCCTTTTTAACTACAAGATTAAATTAAAGGGCTGTTTGACACATTCTACATATCGATCATAATATTTTTTAATTTTCGTGTCAAGTCAAAATCAGACACGATTATAAGAACATTTTTTCTTTGCACTTATTACTCTTTCCTTTGAAAGAAAAATTCAAATGTGTTTTTTCTTCAAAATTGTCCAGATCAGACAACACCTTAATGAAAAGTTGCCATATAATTGGCCAGAAAGGAAATGAATAAAGCCATTTACGATTTGAATAGAAAAAAAATTTGATACTCCATATAAAGATTTCTTTTTCATTATATCCTTCTTGCAAGAAAGATTTGATATTTTTATATTTTGATAAATAAGGTAAGAAGTATATATAACACAAAAGTGGTTGACGTGTTAAAAGATGTTACACTTAAGACTTAACCTAGGTAGGTCCAAATTTATTTATAATCAAGGTGTTGCAGTCAAATAATATCTTTTACTAATCCTTTTTTGGATATATATTTGAAAGGGAAATTGACGATTGAGAAAGGAACCAATGCTGGATGACACAAGGTAGAACGTGTAATTCTAAATAAGTAATGCAACAATTATTCCTTAATTGGAAGATAAAGAGTAGATTTAGGTTATGTACAAAATTCAGCAAATACGAACAGCAATTAACTGGAACCAAAATAATTAGCACCCATTAATCTGTTTAATCATTGTAATTATGACACATGTATAGAATTTTGGAATCTCATATATGTTGTAAAGAAGCCTGCCTGGTATATAATAAGAGTATTATTATTTAAAGACAAAACAGAATCAATACTATATCAAATAATTAATTATTTACTCATAAATCATTAATACAAGGAAGAAAGAAACGTTGCTTTTCCTAGCACATCATATAATGAATGCCATAACAAGACAACTCAGCTAATAATACCAAACAAACAACAATATATGTCTCATAGTTGAGACAAAAAGAGCTCTGACTAGTCTCCAATCAATTTTGCTTCATATAAATAATGAAACATATATCAAATAATATCCTATAAATAATATGTAATGAAAAAATTCAAACTTCTTTGCTTCAAAATTCTACACTAACATAAATCATTACGTTTGCTGTTCAAATAAAAAACAAGGTTCGAAGAAAATTAGGTCCTTCGCCCTACATATCCATGTGTGATTATTCTGTTTAAGATGCTACTGAAAAATTTGCAATTATTCTTTAAAAGATCTTGGTTTGTTTGACTTTTCTTAATAAATATATATTATTTATTTATCTATTTTTAAAATGAAGAATAACATATGTAATATATCTTTTTCATTGAGAATCCTTTACACATACAATGTTCAAAACAAGTACTCGAGTACTTTTGGTAGATAGAAGTTATTTGGTAAGAATTAATAGTTCTGTGTTCAAAAGAACTATGCAATGAGATTACATTTATATAATTTTCTTTTGCATAAACATTTCTGGAAAAAGTGTAACATGATTTATTGTAACGCATGAAAATTTAGACTTTCTGTTGACATGGTATAAGATATTCCCAGACAAACAATCAGCTATCATACTAATTTTGAACTTCTATTCCTAAGAAGGGCAATCATACACTGTATATAGTACTGAAAGTAAATTGATGTTTGAGAAAGGAACAAACACTGCATGACAAACCTAAGTACTTCTCATGTAATTTTTGGCAATTTCAACAAGTACCAATGGTCCACTGGATGTCAATTAAATTAAATGCAGCAGCTTCACCTACCGTTACCCACATACACCACTCAAATAATATGTACTCCTTCATATGTCTACATGCGATTATATATGTCCGTTAATCTGTTTTTTGTTGTCTTTATCAGAAAGGTGATAGTAATAATATGATATCATTATCTTAGCACTAAATTTCACTCTTCCAATTTTTACTCATCCTCTCTATTTTCGTTTACATTTGACATCCAAAACTAACTTTTAATAATTTGGACCTTTTCAGGCAAAAAGATTGTCGAAGAAGCAGCTGCTGGACCAAAAAACTACATTCAGAGTACGTACCAGCAACTTGAGAATTCGAAACTCAACATGCAGCCAGAACTTTTAAACTATATGTAGAGCAGCTGATGTAGAGCTAAAAAGTAACCAACAACTCAATAAAAAGTGAATAATAAGGTCACTAAAAGAATTCTAACTTTACACCTCCAAAACGAACAGCATTACGTACCAACGGACCTCCTCGGTCACCTACCTTATCTTCTGCAGCTCCAGCAAAGGAAATAAAAGTTGAAAAAGAAAGAAAAAGGTTGAAGGAATGAACAAGATGCACGCAGAGGAAGGTAGCAAGTATGCGAGTGTATGCCTACTTCATATGAGCTGGATTATATCATGCATGCATGTGTGAATTTCCTGAAGTATTTCAACTTCAACTTCTCAAAGCAGCAAGTAGCCGATGTTTCACCTTGTCCTGCAGGCTTTCACAAAAAGTCATCAGAATCTACCACTCCGAACGAGCTTCTAGAATGAACTCCAAGTACCATAACACCTTGACTCGAGCTGAACTTTTCAGATCATACTTGGTTCAAAATACTCTTGAAAGTTCTCCAAGTGAGATCTCTATATTACTGTAACCTAATAACATGGGCATTTAACATATAATTCCATTTGATATGATATACACATTCAAGTTCCAATACTAGAGTACTGGAGAGCATGTCACCCAACTGTCCCCCTCCCAAGAACGAAAAGCTTGTGAAATGAGATGAACAAAACATCCACCTTGTACATTGTATGTGGGATGTTCAAATATGTTACATATAGTAAGTGTCCTCTCACGAAAAAATACATATACATCATTACATGGTTGACATAACTATACCAGAATGCAAATTTCTAACTTAGTTATGATCTCAGCATCTCATGAGAGTGGAGGAATACAAAAATTCAACTGGTAAAATACAAATTCATATCGAAGAACAAACCCGTGCTCACCTATCTATATCTTGTCAAAATCATCGTCAAAAGCATTCTCCCCATCATCTGAACAACAAAACATCTTAGTCAGTGCATAGCAGCTTGATTATTCTCCTTGAATTTGAGAATAATACAAATGAAATCCAATAACAGCAGCACAAAGGCTATATCTAGAAATGATCCTGTATTTTCTATCTTGAAGAAAAACCAAGATAAATGCTTTGGGAAGGAAAAGAAAAGGCAGAAAATAAAACCAAAAAGAAACAAGAAATACAGAAAATCTGATGAGTTAACCAGTTTAAACAACTGATAACTTGGAAGAAGGATAGACTTGCAATATGAGGACAAATTACGCTTTGATTACTTCATTATTCTTGAAGACCAAAAATCGAGACTTCTTGTTGGTGGTAATCAGATCATAAATCTTTAGCTTCTGAGAAATAAATAAAGACTTCTCAGGTGATCACTTGTAATATGCAGACCTGTTGGCTACTTTCTAACCGTTAGATCAATGCTGCTTGCAGAACAAAAGCCAAATGACTGAAAGAGAATATACACTGACAATTTGTGGATGCAAGAAAGCACCATCTCTTATATTTTGATTGGTAAATGATGTTTTGATTTGGTCATCTTATTTGTGTTTCACATCTCTTATGTGTACATACATCTTTGCCTATAGTACAATTTGTCCTCAAATGCTACGCAACTACCATAAACTAGATGACAGCAAGGAAAGATGATAATCTGGATTTAAGCACGTAAAATAGTTGTCCTCTAGCTTTGTACCATTTGGCTACTGATTATGGTGATCTTGACAGAATTGGGCAAATGGACAGCCTGCCGATTAAAATAACTGAAATAGACTGACAATATTATGAATGACCCAAACTGTAAATACATTTTTTAGTAAGTCAACGATATACAGTACAGTCAAGGAAGAGTACAAAGAAATGAAAGATGGCTTCAGAATAATTGTGTCTTATTCATTTCTTTTTGCTTTCTTTGGTGGGAGAGGACAGAGAGCAAAGAAGGATGATGAACATTGAACAGTATCTTTCCTGATTTCCACAAATAAATTAAATACTATCACTCCTTACACCAGGTGGCAAAAACATGAGATGGTAAACAGAGTACCTGGATCTTCATCGCTTTCCTCTCCGAGAAGAAAAACATCCAAATCCTGGTCAGCAGTTGATGAGGCTGCCTTCTTGTTTGTCTGGGTTGTTACCCCGATCATTGGTTTAGAAGTTGTTCCTGCTGATGAAATATCCTTTGCCTCCTCGACATTTGCCTTTTCAGCAGATATTATTTTCTCTTCGTCCATGTATTTCTTTTCATACCTACACCAAATGTAGTTGATTAAATAATGAAGCTAACTACCGGAGCGAAATCAAAGAAATGCATGTTCAACTATTTGTGCCTAGGCTGGCCTACTTTTTAGTCCGTTTCAAAAAAAATGTAGCAAACTCTTTAATTTCAACTTTCTACGTGGCATGTTTAAGACGACAAGATTAATGGGTTTTTGGTACATTTGGCATATCTTTAATTTAAGACTACAAAATTCAGAAGTCTTCTTGTTTTCTTAAACTCTGTGCCAAGTCAAAATAGGCCAAACAAATTTTAACATAGGGAGTATATGACTTCCGATGATGTAAAGAAGTTGGGCTCTTTAATGAAAATGCTTCTTCAGATTTGTCAAGGAAATACGAAGCTTCCATTAAAATTATCATTCACAGAGTTTTATTCGCTGTGCGTCCACAATAATACTGCTATCTTCTTATAAATTTTCCTACTTCATCACTGAACTAACAGGAAAAAGCTGCACATGCACATATTTGACCAAATTTTATGAAACTGAGAGGAAATAGTATTAGCTCAGCACACACAATTTGACAGTTTCATAGGAATGAGAATGACCAGAAAGCTGTAATCTTTAAATGACCAGCCCAGTTCATATCTCCATTTCGATGATTGAAGGTTTAACAATAGCTATATTCTCTTAAATACTTGTCAAAAACTCATCTTATAATCCTGACCAAATGATATTACAGCAGCTTTCTTATACAAAAAGTCTATACCCAAAATTACAGAACAACGCACAAAATAGATATTTAATTATCGGCGCATGTTATTGCAATATATTCCAACAATACAAAATAAGCAAC
Organism: Solanum tacnaense; assembly: GCA_029582525.1. NCBI lineage: Eukaryota > Viridiplantae > Streptophyta > Magnoliopsida > Solanales > Solanaceae > Solanum > Solanum tacnaense. The sequence continues at coordinate 30,678 of JAJOOD010015044.1, read as the reverse complement.
ACATTCAGCTTGATGTAAGGAAGAAGAGATTATTTTTCCAGAAAGGTACTTACGGTGCCAAATGACTGTTAACTATAATGAAGTAGATTCTCCAAAACTTTCTCTCTCTCATTATGCGTGGGCATATCTCATACCTCAACTTTGAGATTTCCTGCACATAAAGAAAAAAAGGAAACAAACATGTAAATGCTGTTAGTTGACTTAGTTCTACTAACTGCCAAATTCATCTTTATCAGAACAGCATAATTCTCAACAGCTTGACCCCTGTCAATTATCCCTCAAATCAAAAAGGTTATAACGGGAAAAACAGAAAGAGAGCTAGAACTTATTTGAACCAGTATGTAAACACTTCCACCGAGCAGGTCCAGTGAAACATAGTAGCCTTCATCACAATTTTTGAGAAGTAACTTTTATCTTTGAAAAGGGTGCAGCCCTCAACACAACTATGATCTACATTGACGTAACAAGTCAGATTTAGCACTAGGAACAACAAAAATATGACCAACACTAGTTAAGTGTTTGAAACTCAATAGACCATAAGAGAAGTGGCAGTCAAGATGCCTTGTTATTTAAGCTCGATTAAGCACCACGTAAGTAATATAAGAAACTAGAGATCTTTTCTATACCAACTTTGACCAAGTAATGACAATGAGAGTCATACCTTGACAGATGAAAGAACAAGTTTTGCATGTTTTTCCTGAAATTCTGTAAGATCCTGCCGAATGTTTGAGACTGTAGGAATATCAGACATCTCTGACTCATCTGCATACCAATAAACGTTACAGTTAAGCCAGTATCTTCTCACGATGGATGACTCAAGAAATCGAAAGAAGGTGCACATAATTGAACAGGGAAATGAAAATTGGTTAAAAATTATCCACACTCGGTGTTTGTTCCAACCAATGAAGCATGACGCATGTCTTCACATATGTTTTTATTACTAAAGCATAGTAAACTCATACGAATTCTCACCTTAACTTATGACTTAACCTTGGTAAATCAGTATGTATGTGATAAGTTTTTAACAAGAAAATTCAGTAACTAATTACATCTTCATTTTGTTCTGATTGCTTACAGAATAGCCGCTCATGAAAAGCTTCCTGAGCTTCAAAAAATGTGTCCAGAATTAAAGTACTCCCCCACCCCTTCCACCGTGATCATATGAAAATAGTTGGTGATTGAGAGATCGGAGACGGCTAGATCTGATTTCTTCCAATTTGGAGTTTAAGCACAGTAAATGAATAAACTTCCAAATTAAACAATAACAATCTGCAAACACGAAAACGTACTACAGGAATTTGCAGATTAAGCACAACAAAATGAATAAACTTACAAATTAAACGATAACAATCTACTAATACGACAATGTACTACATTTTTCTACTCATTTTCAGAGATGCTGGTAGCAATGCATGCATTAGAATGAGCACGCGACACAGAGAGAGAGAGAGACACCGAGCAGAACAAGTACCTTGAAGTTGAAAATTCTGGAATGTTTCCCTAGTGATGCCCTTAACGAACTCTCTCAAGTCGTCAGTGACTCCAAACTTTTCGAGATCAGCCGGCGTAGGAATAGCCGAAGCAGTTTGAGGGGAAGTTGAGGAATCCACAAGGCTAGAGAGTGCAGCGGCAGAGGGAATTTGAAACTTGATCTGATCGGCGCGTTTAGAAGCTTCGGCAACGATCTCCTTAGAGCGCTTAGAAGCTTCGGCGGCAATCTCCTTTGAACGCTTGGAAGCCTCTGAAACGACGTCGGATAACTTAGCGGAGCCAATACTGAGCTCCTGTGTACGCTTAGCAGCTTCTACAGTGAACTCCTGTGATCGCTTCGCAGCTTCCTCCGCGAAGCTCCGTGCCTTCAGCCACAAATCCATTAAAAACCACTTCGAATCTTAAAGAGGATTATTTGGAAGTATTAGAAAAAATAGTGAATGAATGAATGAAATCGAATTTACTTATTCTAATTTTGCTATATTTATTAGATTCAGGGTACCCAAATAATACGGAATGATAGACTGGAGTGAAGTCTACGCTATTGACGGTGGAAGCGTGTAACGAGCTGCAGATACGAAAGATAGTTGACTTTGAAATATAAATGTTTATTTACGAAGTAAAATTTCAATTTCGCATATTCTTATGGTGGGAGAGAAGTCTAAAAATTATGATAAGTAGTGGACTATGATAATGTACGGACGAGCCTAATTAACCTAATTTTCTCCTGTGTTTTATTTTTTAAAATGATTCTATCGTAATTATCTATTTTTTCATGATGTCTATATAAATAAAACCCCGTTGAGGATATATATACACTATATCTAAGGGTGACAATTTCAGTCCGTGAAATTGATCCATTTTTTCATATTAAATTAAATGGATCACTCATTTAAGAAAATATGAACTTCAACCTATTTAAGCTCATACAAATATGGACAAAATGGGTAAACATGAGAATCCATATATACCTATATATCACTCACTTATCATAAAAATCCCTAATTGCACTATTTGTTTTTGAAAATAAAAATAAAAATTGGGGGTTGGGGTATAGGATGGGTAGGGGTAGGGTTGGCAAAAAAAAAAAAATAGGGTGGGGGAGGTGCTGGTGGGGGTACAGGGGTTGGGTGGTAGGAGTTGAGGTATTAACAAAAGCTTTGACTTAATATTTTTTGGCTTTAGAAGATTAAAGTGGGTTACAATCATTTTACCCAAACCATATTTGACCAAATCCATATTTTATATGGGTAAATTGTGATCCAATCCATTTTAACTCAATCAATATTCAATCTATCAAAATCTGATCCAATCCACCCATTTGCCGCCCCTAACTATATCACACATCAGTAATAGGGGAAAGTCTTGTTACGTTGGATAGATATAAAAAATATCGCTATGCATAATGCATGAAAAATAGGCTTCAAAATTTTACTACTCCTATTATTTATGAAAATTTCTCTATTTAATTTCATGATCAAGTGGATTGATTTGGGTCTCATATTCCAAACAATCAAAGTTTTCTTTCTTCTTTCCCAAACTCTCTCTTTGTTAATTAAAGATTTTGAGAAACAAATGAAACCAAATTGGGATAAGCAAAGCTTTAAAGCAAGTGAAAACAGTAAATAACACAAATTCATGCTCAAAGTTCTCAGCCTCATTTTCTTTAGCTCACTTACTTAAATGGGGAGACACACCTTATGAAAAATCCTGCAAATGTGACGTGTTAAAAGCGCCTATTATGAGTTTATATTCTAATAAGAGAAGAACAATCCGGACAAACTTTGAGTTAATTTCTATTCTGAATCTTCAGTGTAGTGATTTATTAACAATGGAGGTTAATCAATCCGGACAATTTTTACTGTGAGCTTTAAACATCTTTTCTGTATGAAATAAAAATTGATTGCTAAATGTCCACAATAATATTTCAACATGTATAGTGTATGGTCTATATACCAAGAAGAGTGAAGATGATGGACAACTCCAAAAAGTAAATAAATCAAAATTTGCAGCAACCAAAGCACGTTCTCCAGTGACAACTTCGCCTTTTAAACTCTCTCTTATCGGCTGCCACCATCTTGACAGGGCTGCCGGGCCACTCTGAGGTTAGTCTGTTTGATAAAGAGTTAAACCTCGGTAAACATATGACATTGAGGTCAAGTGTTAGAAATAGTTTAGCATGCAGAAACTACTTACATAGGAAAGGCAAAAGATTGTGTGCTGTTGGTGCTACTCGAGCGTATAGAGATGTTATCATGACATTGCTTCGTTGCTATGACAACAAGATTCATGTCTTCACGATCTGGAAACTTTTCAGTGTTCTGATCTGCAAACAATGACGCTAAACTTCTTGGCGTTTCATTTTCAGTGCTGGTGTTGTTTTCAGCCTTTGTATTTTGTGCTGATGCTTCTCTAGAGATTGAATCTGATATACTACTTTTGTTACAAGATACTTCTTTGGAGACAAACTTAGACGTCATCGAAACTAGTTTCAGCTCTTGATCCTATAAAAAAAAGTAAGTACATATGGGGTAGAGACACTATCAAACCCAAAAAGAGAAAAAACTGAAACAGAACAAATCAGGATTCAGGAACTTTGAAGTATAGAGAGAATACCTGATTCTCTTTTTGATCAACCAATTCTCTGTCCAAACTCGGCTGTTTTGGAACATCGTGGCTATAGGAAATGGCATCAGCAATCTCAGTATCCGATTTACCTTCCATCAACAGATTTTTAGAGTCGTCAAACTGCTTAACAATGCCCTCGTACGATTCAGAAACTCTGTTCTCTAATTCTGCACTATTGTCCTGTTCATACTTGAGCATGTAATAAATATTATGGTGGTTCAACTCACAATTTTCCAAAGAACATTGTTCTCCTTCCATACATATGTCCTTAAAAACTTGATGGTTTCTGTCTTGAAGAAAAACAACTAACTCGGGTAGTTTGCACTCCATATAATTCAGATTTTACATTGCATCTTTCTTTCTCTGCAGTGGATAAAAGAACTGTCATGTTCCAACATAGCAGCATTTAATTACATGAAAGAACTACAGTACCATACATAAAGAAAAGCTTGAATCATAATGAATAAGTTGAGGGAAGACTGAGCTCATCATATGGCACCAAAATTACAGAAAAGAGCTCATTATAACGCGAAAGTCACCAACTCTTGTGATATTTCAAGATAACTTTAGGCATAAAGGTTCAAATTTATTGCTTCATTTGACATCTTCTTTTCCTGAGATGGACATGATAATGACAAGCAACGGTTACTGGGAAATCACGGAACATCAGCATATGTCTACAGGAAGATCAGAAGTCTTACACTCATCCGAGAATCCATCTTATAGATCAAAAACTAAAAAGGAAAGAAGCTAAAATCTGACTTCAGAGTTGCGGAACATCAGCATATGTCTACATGATGATAGATGAATGTTCGATTTGAGTATTAGCTTCGAGAAAATTGCAAATATATAAAGTAAATAAGAAAAAGTGTGGTTATATAGTCATATGAAGTTGAGTTAAGAGATTAGCAGCCAACAAGAAGCAAGGAGTTGATTAAAAGGAGAAGACTAATGAGTCAAAATCAGCTAAGAATATCAAGAAAAATAAAGAAGACCTCTTTTCTTCGTCTTGAGTTTGAAATGGTGAAAACTAGTTAACAAACAAATTCCATGTTTTTGCATAGATCATAGGTGACATACCATGAGGGCTTATGCTATATCTACATCACCAGAAAGTGACATACATCTTCATGGGAAAAAAATAATTTGCACATAAATAAATTCAAACATTTCCTACCACCAAGAAGTCAAGAATGGAAGTAATAAAGATTACAAAAAGAAAAGCATGGACAAGTAGAAAAATATGATACCAATCAACAAACCAAACCAGTGAAAGTGGAGAACCAACTACTAAGGCAGAGTAGATGACCTTAATTAATCCTTATATTACAAGGTCTCAACTGTTTCTTATTTTATGCCATTTATTAAAGACACATTTTAGATTGAAAACCTCACAATGATCAAATACTCATGTAGCAGTTGCAGATGTCCGTACCAGCTTACGCACACCTCAACTAAGATTAGGAAAAATAGAAAGAAGTTAAATCACCTAACGTTCTTTTGTCTCTGCTAGGATTTGAAGGTAAGACCTCGATCATAGTTCTCAATCCACTACCCTTAGGTCACACCCTTGGTGCGTTGCATATATATACTTCTGGACTTTCCCAGAAATTATTGTTCAACAATCGTTGATTATTCACAACTACATCTCCTAATACAATAAATATTCATGACAACAACAAATAAATACTTACACAAGGAAAATGAACATTTGAATAAATGAAGAAAAATACCTTTTTAAATCAACACCTGATCGTAACCTGCAAACAAGCCATATACATGTACCAAAAATTCAGTTTGTTAATATCAATTTCATATATTAGGGAAAAAGAAGGGTGGATTTATAGGGAAATCCATACTCTCTTATTTGGTAGTACAATTAATGCAATTTGTTATTAAAATCAAATTAATGGTTACGTTTTAAGTTTTCTTAGTTTTTGTGTCAATAAGAAATTAATCCTTCACTTACACTTTTGGACAATTCTTTGCGTGGGGAATGCTTAAATTAATTAGCCGACGATAGCAGTTTTTGTTAGTTAGAAGTAGTGCAACCTTTTTAATCATAGAATTGACATTTCATAATTGATTCTCTAAAATATATGATATTATAGTTTGTAGGGGTCCTTAATTTGGTTCGGCGTACTAGGGACAAGATAATTAGGTCATTTTATTAGTAAAATAATTGCTATAACTTTACATAGAGTATCTTGATTTCGACATTTGAATTGAACAAATATAAGAAAGGTCGGGCGTTGAGACATATAGACCTGCTCAATAATTTCATGTTTTGTCATTATTTTCTGTATTATCGAAGAATTGTCAAATTTTGCTTAGCACAAATTTTATTTATCTTTAAGGACCATTTCATGTTTAAGAAACTTCGATTGAAAAGTAAGAAACTGATGATATAAAATGCATTAGATTGTACACAATATTTCAATGTTTTAATTAATCTCAATAAACTAGGTGAAGAAGTGAAAAGATAGAAGAATTTGGCGGTTCACATTTTTCTAAGAAAACGTATTTCACCCTAGGAAGGAATAATGTCATATTAGATGATTACTGAAATTGTATATTAAATATTTGAGATGTCTCAAAATGATATAAATTAGGAAGAAGTGAGCGATTGCTTTAGATTTAAGTTAATAATAAAAGATATTTTGCATTAGTGATATAATTACGTTTAAGTAATATTTTATTTTTCAGATGTCTAACTCGATATTGTTATATATATATATATATATATATATATATATATATATATATATTACATCTTTTATTATTCATGCAAGTTTAATTCACTTTCACCAATAAGAGTTTGTGGTGGAAACTTCATTTTTAATCAGAGATTTCAAGTTCGAGTTCGAGTTCTCCTGAGTACAAAATTTCCTTTGTTAGGGAGCGCTTTACCCTCAATGTGGGACTTCTCAACGTGAATTCAGAATTAGTCGGACTCTAATGTGGATAGCAGACATCAAGCGAAAAAAAAAACTCACTTTCATTTCTTATACCAACAATTGCATCCTATACCAAGCAACTTTTTATCCCAATCATAGACTTCCAAGTATATTTATTAAAGCTAAAGTTGGGAATTTCTAGTAATGTAGCAGCTAAGATAGGTACAAGTAGAACCTACTACATTAACAAGCCGTCGAGAATAAATCACTGAAATGTTACTTAGCTTAAATAATTTCCTCGAAAAGTTATCCTACTTATGTACTTAACATAAAATTATTAATAATACTGACAAGAATGATCGAGTTGATTGAGCAGGTGATCTTCAAAATAAAATCTTTCACTTTCACAATTGAATTTGTGATTTTTTCGTAATGATTTACCTATTAATTTCCGAATTCTCAATTTTTAATTCATTAATAACAACATGTCAACATGTTTTGCAATATCTATTTACAAAAATATGCTGATTCTTCAATTTTTTTCTCAAGGCCCAGGCCGGCAAATGGATAGAAAGATTAAACCGTAATTAGCTAGAAATTGATGGGTATTTTAGTAAATTAAACCTTTCTTTTTAGTTGTAACGTCCCTTAAAGCATATTGAAATGAAATTATTTTTGAAAAGCCAAAAAATAGCGAATGTATATTTACCTTTTATAAATAAAGTCTAAGAAGAACCAAAAGCATTTCAAATTTCAATATTCTCAGAAATCGACAAATCCGACAATGTATGAGCCTCAGCAGTTACTAGATTTGCAGGACAACAATGGCGGTTTCGGTGCCGGAGCTGACTCCAGGTCTTGGCTTTCCGGCGAGGACCGCTCTCCTACTCTCCGGCGAACTGATTCTTCTCTCTCTAATTCGGCTGCCGGAACTGTTGACCGTACCCTCTTTAATGACCTCGTCCAGATCGTCCCCCTTGTTCAATCTCTCATTGTAATCCTTTTTTTCTTTCTTTCTGGGTCTGCTTTTTTCAGTTCGGTTATCTGGTGTATTATGTTGAATTTCAAAAATTACCGAATGAGTAAAGTTTTGCTTGACCCGAGTTGTTCTTTGATCTTGAACTGGGTGTGAATTTTGAATTTTATTCATGTGATTTTTACAGGATCGAAAGGCGAAGTCTTCATTTACTAGAAGGGGATCAATGACCTACACTAAAACGCCTTCAAGGGAGTCTCTTTACAAGAAGGTAATTCCCTCTCCCACTTTCCCCTATTGGGCATATTTTTAGTCTGAAATCTAGAAATGATGATTTAATTTCAACTTGCTTGCAGTTACATTTTTAATGTTTGTATATAGATAGAAGCAACGATTAATAAACCCCAGTTCCTTGGAAACTCTTTCTATAACATTATGCTAATTAATGCTTTACCTTCCTGGAAGCATTTTTCATAGGCTATAGAAATTGCAGCCTTTTGTAGCTTGGGACTTTAGCATGTTGAATTAAATCTAAGATAACCCAAGTAAGTCCCGGTGGACTGAATTTTGACTTACCTTGGACTCCAAATTGTATGGCTTATAGGAGTACTAAGTAAAAATATTGTATGCATAACTCAATTTTCAGGTTGATCATTGCGTCATACCAGAAAAGGAAATAATACTAAGTACTTCATCCATTTTTCCAGCGAATGCTTCAAATTCTATGTGAACTGTCTTTACTTTACTGACATCTTTTTAGTAGTTTCAAGGTTTAAAGTAGGATGCAGTTTTCTTTAAATGAATAAGCTGTCTAAAATATAATTTCAGTTTGGTTTAATTCTCAGACCCAGTTTTCACTTAGATCTCCTTGAACTAGTGATTGAATGTCTATTCAAATATTGTCAAGAGTACTTTTTCCAAACTATTTTCCAGCTTGACAGGAATATAGATCCAGATTTATTCTCGAACACATGGAACCTTTTGTATTATGGTGTCCTGCTTTCTCATTGTGATGGACTCCTTGACAGTCAAAGTCTCTGCATTCAACATAATAACTTTTATTTGGGTCCATTCTTTGTCTTTTTGTATGTCTCTGTGTAAGCAAATGAGGTACCCGAACTTCTAGACTTGCCAGGCATGGAGTACTGTTGGATCTTAACCTATCCCAATTTTGGCTTTGTCCCTGATACTGAAGGCTAATCCCGTGCTTGGATGTTCCCACTTGATGAGAAATAAGTGTTTTTGTTGGGAGGTCCCTCAAACTGAAAGAAAGATAGAGATGAAGTACTAGAGATGTTGGATATGTTACATTATTGCCACTTTGCAATCAGTGCAAAAGAATCTCTTCCTAAGTACCTCAGTCAATTGCAAACAATATAACCAGGAAACATATATCTGATACAGTTTTTAGAAGTCATAAGATTAGTATTTTGACAAAATAATTTGTGTTCATCTGAAATCTACTTCGTCATATATCTGGACGGAGAGATCTGTTGGGAGATAGAAAACATCTCAGTCAAGCAAATCATAGAAAGTTCAATAAAGTAACCAGAAACGGAATGTTACTTATGCAATTCCTTACAATCCTTCTGAAAATTGCATTTCTCACTTTTCTTTTATATATATGCAACTGTAGCAAGTAAAACGCTGCTTCTGTCTAGCAACTAGTTTTTTTTTTATATATAACTGTAGTGTCCGAGCCAACTTGCTGGCACCTCGACTAATTCTACGAGATACCTATCACCTCCACCAGTAACAAATACTAGGTAACTCTATCCACCAAGGCTTCAACAAATGGAAAGAAATCACCTAGTATTTTTATCTTTGGCATTTGATATGAGACCTCATAGTTCTCAACCCACTTCATTGACCCATAAGCCACACCCTTGGGTGCTCTAGCAACTAGTATCTTTGTAAGACTAAGAAAGTAAATTATTATACAGTTGTGTAGGCTGCTTGTTTTCAGATTAAGTGTGTGAGCGTTCTTTTTTATACTAATAATGTATAGAAGTCAGTTTGTCGTTGCAGGTATTTGCCTGTACTCATCATTGGTGTTTAATCTTTCAAGTGGTTGTCTTGGAGATGCTTTAAGTCTTGTTTGTTTATTTATGCCGGATTTTTAGCTTGTCCTGACTACTACAATGGATGATTATATTGTTGGTGGTCATCCATTTTTGGGATATGAAACTAGGCTATGGTTAAAAGATGGGAAATTAGAGGCTGGAAAACAAAGTTCAAAATGCTAGTTACCACTGCAATGGCAATGTGAATGTTACCAGAGCATGGAAAAATATGAATATATACCTTGGAATATTTCACTTGCATCGCATTTGTGGATAATTACTATTTGTGTGGAACAATAATGCCAGGCATCCTTCAGATTCATACACGCCAGCACAAATCAAATTTGCAGTCTAAACAAACTAAAGTAGAGTTTGCATCTAAAGGATTTAATATCTTACTCTATAAATGCCTTTGATGTACCTTTTCCCTTCTCCAGCTCCATTTCTTCTCACAGGTTAGTAGGTCAAGCCATCCCCATCAACTTGCTACAATAAATAAGAAGTCAGCTTTGTTTCAGCTGAAATTGATCAAATATGATACTCCTATAGGCATTGCAGTTGGATTTGTTGTGTATGTGAATTAACTTCTCATTGCTTGCATATTCTTCTTTGTAAGGTTGTTATGCAAAGCAAGTTTGCTTGCTTATCTCTTGATTGCATGTAAACTAGCATTGGTTTGTTTTGATCCATTACATATGCTAACGTTGACAACTGCTGCAGACTTCTGAAGCAAAAGGAAGAAATGCAGCTCAATCAACAAAAAAGCATAGGGACCAAAATAAAAATGTTGGTGGTGACCAAGATGGATGCTCTGATAACATTTCAATGCCTTCCTCAAGATCATATTTGTCAGAAAAAGATAGAGAAGAATTGATGGCTTTGAGGGGGCAAGTGGAGGATTTGCAAAAGAAATTATCGGAGAAAGATGAACTTTTGAAGGAAGTTGAGATCTCAAAGAATGAAATGGCTTCTATTTATGTTAGACTAGATGAAATGAAGAAGGAATATGCAGAAAAGGACTCTTTACTCAAATTGACTCAAGCGCAACTATCAGATGCAAAGGTAATATTTAATGTCATCCTGCACCCTCTCCAACCCCAACCACAAAATAGAAAAGCGGAAGATGCAGGTTTTTCTAGAAAGCCATTGTGTGGCTTCAGTTAAATGTCTCTCAGTTACTCTTTAGCCAATTAGCTCAACTTTGGTCCTGTGTTAGACAGACTAAGAAAATGGAGATTAAATATCCGTAATTTTCTGTTTAGTATCGAAGCAGATGCCAACTAGAAGTTTCAAGCAATGCTTTATGGTTAACTTTCCTGACGTGTTCACTTTCACATTACTGCACCTTTAGACTGACTCCTACTTGATTGTGCTCAGATTTTCCATGATGTTGTCCATTATCTCCATAATTTGATGGGTGAACCCCCCCACTCGTTGTCTTCCTTTTTGCTCTTCTTAGGTTAAGCTAGCTGACAAGCAAGCAGCTGTGGAGAAGTTAGAATGGGAAGCTATGACTTCCAGCAAGAAAGTGGAGAAACTACAGGAAGATTTAGATGTGGTGCGGCAAGAAATTGCATGGTTCATGCAGTTTGTTCAACAATTGACAAAGAATGGTTCTAGGACTTTAGCTGAAGATTATGATGTTATCCCTTACTTATGCAACAAGAACATTGAAAACGTAAGCTAACAATTACCTTCACCTGGTTTTTTGAATGTTATACTAACATTGTTATATATCTAATTATTATGTACATATATTGCCCAATTTCTGGGTAGGTCAATGCTATTAAGGACTTGATATATTTGTCTTTTCAGCTTCTTATGTTGCATTGTAATTCTCAGATTTGTTTTGTACAGGATCAGCCAAATGAAATTGGAATGGAGGAAGTAGAGTTGGCAAGAGAAGCTTATATTGCAGCAATTGCTGCTGCTAAAGAAAATCAAGATGAAGCATCTTTTTCCGAAGCTGCCAAAGCAAGATTATATCTGCAGTCACTTGTTATAAGAACATAACATGGATTCTAATTGGGAAATTGTCTGCTATAGTTTGTATTATTACTATGCAAATGATGTTGTTCAAATAATTAACGGTGACAGTAAATTTCTTAAGTATAATTAGTTAGTAATGTGCTGTATTCTGAACAGTGTTATTGAATGCCACTTTTTTTCTTTTTATAGTTGACCTTCCCATTTCTATATTGGTGTATGCATTTCAGTCATCTTTCTCGTTACTCAATTTTGTTGTTGCTGGAAATACGTAAAACATACTAAACAAGGAAAAAAATGTTGATCAATGAAAGAACGATCTATATAAATATTCTTAAAGAGTTCGATGAATCCAGTAAGAACATGTCCTATGGGGAAAAGGGGGAGAACAAGATGTCAAAATTTGCAACAGTGATGACGCACACTGCACCAAGCCATATGCTTCCCAAAACGCGAGCCTCCTTCTTCTTCGTCGTCGTCTTCATCATCTTCTTCAGGTTTTGGCATTTGAGCTGGACTGCCCATCAATTCCCAGCCCAACCTGCAATTTTAGCGAAATACAGTTACTTATTCTGCTAAAATCAATCAAAAGTACATTGATACTTGTTAAACAAGGGAGTATCAGAATTTTGAAGAAATGGCTATACTTACACAGGGAAGGCAAAGGAACCCGTGCTACCAGTGGAGTAATTAGAATCACTTGATTCCGCAGATGGAGTTGTTTTGCCATCACTAACCTCACCTATGTGACTGATCTCCTTAACAACAGCCGGTGGCCATTCATCTTCCATATCATCGATTCCTTTTCCCCCGTCCTGCCAATCACATGTAACAATTTCTGAATTCTAAAAGGTGGAGTAGAGGATAAGTGAGAATATTGTTGATCAAAAAGCGTCAAATACGTAGACAGTCCCTCAAATTGTCACAACTAAACACCTAATGTATGCTCCAAAATGTGCATTCAGATTGGACTTACCTTATCGTCTATAACGGGGATCTGTTCTTCAGCTGATTCAAAGCTATTTTCTCCATCTACACTGATCGTGTCGCTTTTACTCTGAGGAAGGAACTCTGGTGCATTCTCTATATATTTAAGCTGTTTTTCAACAATCCAACAAAAAATATTTTGATCACATTGAGAGTATTAATATATTTACACACAGGAAATTACGCAAAAAAGGTGAATTGAAGAAGATTCATTACCTTCCTACAAACAGATTTTGAGGTAACGTTAGCATGATCAATTTTCTGGTGAAATACCTCGGATTTTTTATCTTCCACTATATGTATTCCTCCATCGTCTTCAAAGCAAAACACTATATAATCTTCTTCTGAGAATCGAGGCCAGTTCGAGTCATTTTCTCCCTCCTTATCACCCTTCTCTGCTGAAACTTTCACTATTTCCTTTTTCCTCTGTTCCATTTTCTTATTCAACTTCTTCTTTCTATTCTTCCTGCTATTATCACCAATCGGATCGAAAACCATTTTCCTACTCGATTTCTGAGGCGTCATTACGCAAAACTTATTCGATTCTTCCTCTACAAATGTATTAATAGATCAATTATAGTACTAACAGAAGAAAAAAAACTAGTGCAGAGCATAAGAAATAAAATTACCTAAAGGGAACCTGCAAGCATAGAAACAAGATACCCAATCTCTAATTCGCCATCTAACAAGCTTGGTTACTGTGTATGGACTGCTCATTCTTATTCAATTAACAAATAAGGGAAGTTTGATTTATTTATTTTTCCTTGGAGTGAGCAAAAAGGAGAATGTTAAGGAGAGGGAGTTATGGGATTTTTTGAATTTGAAAAGAAGAATTAAAGGAGGAAGAGATGGAAGCATGAGAATTACAGTTGTATATACAACTACTAGTATCCCATAATAATGACGGTTATAATTTCTTATAACATGCTATTATTGAGAGTAAAATGTGGAGATATATATGGCAACTTCTCAACACTCACTTTTAATGTAATGATTATTTTTAATATAATCCAAATACGAAAAAATAAAAGAGAAGAAAATGTTGTGCTTTTAATGCTACACGTGCTGTCGTTTTAGGATCACCATATTCTCGTGAAGGTGTTGAGTTTCACTTCTTTCAAAAGTTTAAACCATGTATGTGCTTATATTTTTCTTTTTTTCATGAAGTTCATTGCTAAATTTATAAAATTTTATTTTTGGTCATAATGTGTAAATTGTATATGCATGGAAGACTGTAAAGTCTCCTTTGTAAACAATTTATTCATACCGGAAGTAAATATAATTTACACCAAATTAATTTTATTTTTCATGCATATTATTTGAATTTTTTCGCGAATGTAATAATTTCTATTTTATATGACCATATATTTATCTTAACGTTCAAATTTTTGTACATTTATCTTGTAGATATATTAAACTTTAGCGGCTCAATATTCATTTTGTGTATCATTATTAATCTTGTAATTGTTCTGCAGAATTTACGTAGATTTTATAGTCATTCTTTTGTAGCATATCACCCTTATAACTAGCGGTGTACAAAAATCGAACCGAAAAAAGTGTTATTGTTTATTATTATTGGATTATTGGATTAACCGATAACCCATTAAGAATATAATAATTCACTATTTTAATTTTTAATCACACATAAATATCAAACAAAAAATATTAATATAATCATTATATTAGACTATAGCTTAAGACCCTACACAATTAACACTACTTAACTTTGATCTCTGCATTTACCCTTTAGGTTTTAGTATTACTTTAATTAGTCTTTAGATTCACAACGTCAAAACCTAAAGAGCTAAGAACGGCGGCGGCTAGGGTTTGCAACGATGATGACAAGGGTTATGCAACGACTAGGGTTGTGAATTGTGAGTATTTGCTATACTATTACTACATTAAGCAAAACATTTGCACTCAATGAGTTATTTGATTTCTCTCTTTTTTATTTCGCGTCAAATTGTTGGACAAGTCATATATTAGTTTTACAAACATTTTCTTATTGGTTAAACCAAAAATCGATAGCATATTTAAAAACCGAAAACTGATAAACTGAATCGATAATACTTAAAACCGAACTGAACCGACCGATACACAATCCTACTTATAACAGTTCTCCATTTACCCGCGAGGGCATGATTAAGTGATTGGGAGGTGGCTCTCCCATGTGGGAGACCTGAAATCGAATTTGACCTCTGTGTGCTACTTACCCAAGAGCTGGGTGTATAGGATCTATTTAATGTGATTTACATTTTTTTGTATGATGTGTGAGTTATTGCATAATGAGTAGTTATCACTAATTGCTAATCCAAAGCTCAAAGGGTAGAGACTGTGACAGATGTTGTAGGATGCTCTGAGATTTCCAAAAAAATAAAATAATTCTCCATTAATTAGGGTGTGTTTTGTACGGATGAAAATATTTTTTAAATTATTTCATGTTTGGTAAAAAAAAAAAAATTTTAAAAAATTTCTTTCTAGAAAAATTAGTTTCATAAAATAACATTTGAAGTTCATTATCCTCTCCCCACCCTCTTTACGCCATCAACACCCACCCCTTGATCTTTACATACCTCTCTCCCTTCATATTCAATCTATATCTGTAATGTTTTTGCTAGATTACATATAAATATTATTGTGATAATATTTTTTTATTATTTACTTACAAATATCAGAAAATAAATAAGAAATCCACTTATTTCTCAAAAGAATATTTCAAAAAAAATATTTTCCTTTTGTACCAAACATTCCCTTCAATTCATTATAAATTTGATTTTATAAACAACATCTTCCATCTACTCTTATATTTCTGGAAATAATCAGATCACGTGCATAGGCCGGGACTTGCACGTGAGCAGCAGTTCCCCGCCAATATTAGATTTTTTGCTCCAACTTATAAATCCAACGAGAACCACCGGAGTATGGAAGAATCAGAGACGAGTATGGAAGTGCGTAGCTTAACGGGTGAATCCATAGTTGTCTCCATTTTGCCGAACAAAACCATTCAAGAACTCAAGCAACTCCTCAAGAAAACATTCCCACCGGCTTCAATTTCCCCAAATTTCCATCTCTTTCACAAGGCAATTTCTTACTCCTCTTCATCTCTTTCATTTATTCTACAAATTTTACGAATCTTGCGTTGCTACTTGATGATTTCTGTCAACTATGATGTAGGCGTGTTTTACTACTATTTGTTTTTTTTTTTGTTTTCTTGAAAGTTAGGTTATACCCCTACATAATAACAGTCACTTGTTCTTGAAACCTTGTCTCGTTTGTTTTTCTAGTTTCATATTCATATTGAGGTATTTTCTTGAATCAGGGTGTCAAATTGGGTTTAGAGAGTAAGATGAATGACCATTCAGTTGGGTGTGGGGAATTTCTTGTACTTGTTCCCTATACAAAGAAAGACAGACAACAGAGCAAGAAAACTGAGACACCTGCAACTTCATCTATCCCAGTTGATGATTTCTGTCAACTATGATGTAGGCGTGTTTTTGTATTTGTTTTCTTGAAAGTTAGGTTATACCCCACACACAACAGGCACTCTTTCTTGAAACCTTGTTTTGTTTGTTTTTCTCGTTTCATATTCATATTTTGTGGTATTTTCTTAAATCAGGGTGTCAAATTGGTTTAGAGAGTAGGATAAGTGACCATTCAGTTGAGAGTGGGGAATTTCTTGTACTTGTTCCCTATACAAAGAAAGACAGAAACAGAACAAGAAAACTGAGATACCTGCAACTTCATCTATCCCAGTTGATGATTTCTGTCAACTATGATGTTGGCGTGTTTTCGTATTTTGTTTTCTTGAAAGTTATGGTATACCCCCACATAACAGACACTCTTTCTTGAAACCTTACCTCATTTGTTTTTCTCCTTTCATATTCATATTTTGTGCTATTTTCTTGAATCAGGGTGTCAAATTAGGTTTAGAGAGTAAGATAAGTGACCATTCAGTTGGGAGTGGGGAATTTCTTGTACTTGTTCCCTATACAAAGAAAGACAGACAACAGAACAAGAAAACTGAGACACCTGCAAGTTCATCTGTCCCAGTTGGTGGCTCAACTCTGAAAGAAGCTGAGACAGCATGGTCTGATATGATGGAAGACTTGTCTTACTTGAGCAGCATATCTAGGAATGAAAATCAGAACAAAGTTCTTTTGGATGAAACACGTTATAGAGATTCAGATGGACACAATTGCAGTGTTCCGATGAATTGTTCTTCACAGGTTAAGCGCAAGAGAAGCATCAAGGATGATAAGATGGAAGGACATGCAGATGAGCTAGTCCTTAGCATACTAAAATCATCTTCCAATGACATGGATGACGAGAAAGCTAAGATATTTGTTCAGGTTTTAGCGTCTATAAATTGTTTTACCGACCCGGATTCAGGCAACTGTATGTGGGAGGAAGCCAACAGAAACGACAACGTATCTGATCCATGTTCGAGTGGTAGTGATTCGTGCGGGTGTCCGACGTGGTTGAGGAGAATAAGCAATATATTTTCTTTTTTAAGCATCTATTCAGCTTCCTTACAACTTCAGCAGGGACAAGTTACCTACTCCAGTCTGAAGGGAGCACTCGATCGTCTCTGTCTGTTTGGATTTCGAGCTGGTGTCACAGACATCGAGCAACTTTCCCTATTTTGTCCGAAGGTACTGTGTTGAACTTCTAGCTAGTTTAACAGTTTTCATCCCCTACCTACTTTGATATATTTCAGCATTTTTATCGATTAGTTTCACATACTCTTGTCACACTCTGACTTTTGAGCTGTGGCATCACTCATTCATTTTTGACAATGGATAAATGTTGGAGGGCCTTGCAGAAGTGCCTCTGGATGATCACAAGTATGTCACAGGGAGCTTACAACTCGAAAGGAAGTACTGTAATAATAAAGTCTGAATAGTTACTCAAGTTGAGCTTATGAACTTAGGAGGACTACCATAGTCTACAGAGTTCTGTTTACTCTTTCCAGAGTAGGGGTTTCTCTTTCTGGAGAACACCAGTGGTGCTAAAAGATATCTCACTTACCCTACTTGCATATTTTGTTTTAGTGAATGCACGATTTGATCTCAGTATCCCTTCTAGGAATTTACAAGATCTTATATTCTTAATTTCGCTTATGCTTCTAATCATTTATCCCATTCAGTTCTCTTTATGTATCACCATATCCAAATGGATTTTGAGGGGTGTCAGGTTGTCATTTCCCCCCACTATCTTTTGAAGTTATATTCTTTCCCTTCTAAATTTGCTAAATATGTTGATATATCAGTTAGAAATGGCTTTGTCGTCCCCCTTCTCGCTACCGCAATTCAACTTTGACGTCTGACTAGACCACTTATCATGACTATGAACTTTTTTTTTCAAGCACTCATGCCTTATTTTCTTTTAGGTTGTACACATTGTTGATGATGATACCGTGGTTAAAAATTTCAAGGATGGTATTAATATTTTCAGAAACTCAACAACAAAGGATGAACAGAGTGCAAGTATGTTTTTCAGTTTCAAAAAAGAGTGTAGTATGTTTAGTTCATGTTTAGCTCTTTGATTTAGGAAAATGGCTGCTTGAGCACTGAATAAGTCTATTTTTCTCCTTTTCTGCTGAGTAGCTAAAAAAGGTGTAACCATATCAAATGTTCTCCGCTCAATGAAGAAAAGGGAGTATGCATTCCGAACAAGTCTTTTGAAGTTAGTCAAGTTGTTAAAGGTATGCCATTTCTCACCTTGTCTAGGCATCCTCAAATTTTTTAATTTGAAAGTTGACTTTGGTGTTGTGCAGTATCCAAATGTTTGGAAATTCAAGCACTTAAGATGCAGAATCGCAGTCATGAAACATTTTTCTTTATGCCTATGTGTTATCATGACATGCATGCTTTATGCTGTGTTTGAGTATTTATCTTGTAAGTCCAACTACATTTTCCTGTTTATGGATGTGTTGGCATATCTAACTTGGTGTTTCAGACTACAGGACTCTTGTCTGATGACTTCATGACCAATTTAAAAGATGGGGTTTTCATCCTGTTCTTTCTTACTGTATGCAAATGTTTACTAGAGTCAATTTTTGGCTGCACTTTATTTAATTTGTGTTTAAGCTAAAAGTCCTTCATTAGTGTTTTAAGTTGCAACTACCTTTCAAAGAAAAGAACTTCTGAAGAAATATAATGTCTAGCAAGTAAAATTGTTAGCAAGTAAAATTGTTTGGCACTTGTGATCTCAAGATTCTTTCTATTGGAAATTACTTAGGTATTATATGGTGGGTAATATTCTGAAGTTCTGGGTTTAGCTTAACTTTTATCGTCTGGAAGGTAGATGAATTAATTGTCACAAACATAAGAATCTCTTTATAATGCTGCAAATCTTACTGCTGCTTTTTCTTAAATAAAATATCAGTGGTGTCTAGCATCTCGATTAATCAACCAGGTAGCATGTCTTACCGACAAGCACAAGTTAGGTAATCATGCACCAGAGCGCTTGGGCTCAAGCAAGTGTTTATTTGTATATATTTTCTATTAAGTTGTTGATCCTTTTATATCCATTGTTCATTTTGATTGTTCAATGTTCTGAGGTCCTTCATAGTTTGACTGTTTTAGCCACTTCTTTTTATCTGGGCACGGAACCTGCTGGTCTTTCACATAAGCAGAGTTGAATGATATTGACCATCTCATTGTGACAGTTTTTGTATGATTTAAATTAGTAAATTACTAATTTTGTAATGCAGTGTCAAAATGGAAATGAGTTCTCTAAAATTTCCCTGGAAGATTTCATTACCTTTGTGAAGCAAGGTGGTATTGGTGCTACAGGCATTGACACGAAACGAGCAGGTTCTCTTGCCTTTGAAGCAAACTGTTGTGTAAGTCTTAAAACCGTGCATTAAGCCTTTTGTAATTGATGCTCTCTTAATCCATCATAACGTGCTACTTCTATGCAAATCTTTTTTATTTTTTTGGGTACATTTGCAGTTGTGAGAGTCTCCAGTTCACAACTTTCTGTGCATTTGATTTTTTACTTTGTAATTCTTCTTCACTAGAAGTGCTTGCATGAACACTACAAATAACTTAATCTTTGTTTCTTCAGAGGTCAATCAAGCTTATGAAGGAATTGGTCATTGTTAACATAGGCACATAAATGATGGGAACTTAGCTGAATGCATCTGCTCTTTTGTTCTAAATATTTGTCACCTTTTAAGATGCTAGCGATAGATATCTTCTCTTGCTAGAACAAATTCCAATTGGATATTTTAGTGACTGATATTTCTAGAAAGGGGAATTTTCAATGAAGTGGGTAGGTGAAGGCTATAAAAAGGAACACTTGTAGTTGCCTGTTTCAGTGGTATAGCTAATAGCAGTGTCTTGAATGACCTTTTATCAGTGCAAGATTCCCTTGGTTATTGTGGTCCTTTTTTTTAATAGATGACAAAGAATTGTAAATGATTTAAGTTTAAGACCTGAGAAGTTCTGCAATTTTGATAAGCTTTTGGCATGCAGGATACAAATCCTATGACACCTTTGGAAATGGTGGAACATCTGAGAAAGGGGATTGGATCTGATGGACAGGTTTTTACCTTGTTGCATTTGCTCTTTCACATTATTCTTCTCCCCCTCTTGGCAACTACATATATTCCATTCCCTTTTCTTATGGATGAGTTATCCCAAGAGAGCGATTCATTGCGATGCTGTCGGATAAAGTGGAAGCCCTCACTTCAGTGGACATGAACTTCAATTGTGAATGACTTCAATTTAGCTACTGTACGGCCAATTATTGCTGTAAGAGCTAACCCACGGTTATCCACCATTATTTCTGTTCCTGGTGCAGGTTGTTCATATTGAAAATATCACTGCCCGCAATGCCACCTATGTTGAGATCCCAAGTGCACTTTCAGAAAGCACAGTATTGGCATTGAAAAATATTGGAATTACCAGATTATACAGCCATCAGGTAATATGCTGGTCTATCTAATATAGTTTCCCTTTAAATAAAACTTTTATCCAAAACTCTCTAAGCATTATAAATCTGCAGGCTGAGTCTATCCAGGCTTCTCTTGCGGGAAAAAATGTTGTTGTAGCTACCTTGACATCCAGTGGGAAATCTCTTTGCTACAATGTGCCAGTTCTGGAAGTATTATCCCAGAATTTGTCAGCATGTGCTCTATACCTCTTTCCTACAAAGGTTCTTTGCTTTATACATTCCAAGCTTAATTGTTGAACATTCAGCCTTTGGGAATGCTAGTCTCACAGAAGTCTTTTGCCTTTATATATTCTGCATATGTTTGTTGGATAGGCTTTGCATCTGCTAAGAAATGCCTCATTCCATTGTAGTCATTAGCACCACTGCGGCAGCTTCTACATTGTTTGCGTTGTCAATGCAGGCTTTGGCACAAGATCAACTAAGGTCTTTATTAAACATGACCAACGAGTTTAGTGCTGACCTCAGAATTGGTGTATATGATGGGGACACTTCTCAGATGGATAGGAAGTGGCTGCGTGATAATGCTAGACTGGTATTCAGTAAGTTTTGATGTTTAGATAGGTTGAGATTTTTGTTCTGGTCCTTTCCTGTGTTTGTCTATTTCCTATCTCTCCTTTCCCTTTTCTTATGCAAGTACTGCAATTTCATCTGTTTTTTTCAGTTGATCACAAATCCTGATATGTTGCATGTCTCAATCTTGCCATGTCATAGACAATTCAGTCGAATTTTATCAAATCTTAGGTAAATTTTCTTGATCATTTGGTCCTAGTTTTGTTTCACGTTACTACTGTGTTTGAATGTTTCCTGGTCCATTCTTTTTCTTTGGTTGAGTGTCCCTGGAAGTGATCTTTTCTTCTTTTTTCCTTTTTAAGTCAAATTTTGACACTTTAGTCTCATTTGCATGTCTCAGGTTTGTTGTTGTTGATGAAGCTCATTCGTATAAGGGGGCGTTTGGATGTCATACTGCTCTTATTTTGAGGAGACTTCACCGACTTTGTTCTCATGGTACCTTTTCCCTTTTGTCTACTGCTGCCATGAGACCTCTTTATCTTTTTCTATGTTTTGTTTGTGCCTTTTATGAAAAGTCAGCCTTTTATTGATTTCTCATGCAGTGTATGGCAGTAATCCTTCATTTATATTTTCTACTGCGACTTCTGGAAATCCTGTGGAGCACTCAAAGGTATTCAATAGCATGCATAGTCTTACTAAAAATAATCTTTAACTATTCTAGGTAGTGCTTACAGAGTTACAGTTGTATCTGTGTGGCTTACATTATGACATGGGAAATGAAGAAGATAAGTGAAGAGAGATGTGGTACCACCAACATACACTCAAGAAAGGAACAAACTCGCCACCTTAAGGAATATACAAAAGGAGTTGAGAGTTAAAACTAGAAGAAACCTTCTTCTAAATAGCTAAGACCCACTTATAAAATTCAATCACAAAACTTTTTTTTTTTTTTTTTGATAAGATAAGTGGTATTAATAACAGCATCAAGAAGATGCAAAATTTACAAGATATGGCATTTGAGCTTACAAAAAAATCTCTGGCTAACTATACAAACTATCTACGCCAGAGCTAATGAGTTAGTAAAATCCTGAAGTTGTTTTGCATTAGCAGCAAGATACAAGTTGGACCAACTAAACAAATTTTCAATGCACCTAGTCTTCAAAATGCCTAAAGCAGTTGACTCTCCATCAAAACATCTCTTGTTCCTCTCTAACCAAATACACCAAAAAATACAAGCAGGTATCATAATCCAGATCTTCTTGATGGCTTTGTCAACTTTCCATAGACTCCAACTCTCATATGCATCCTTAACAGTGAGGGGTGTGGTCCAATTGATGCCAGAGAGACAAAAAAACATGCTCCATAATTCTGAGGCTGTCACAATGAAGAAGAAGGTGTCTGGGGGTTTCAGCCTCTTTTTTGCACATATAGCATCTTATTGGGAACTGGATTTTTCTTTTCTTTATGTTGTCTTGGGTGAGACATGCCTCATATAGAGCTAGGTAAAAAAAACTACCTTAGGTGGTAGCTTGGTCCTCCAAATGAGTTTCCAGGGCCAGTTAGCTGTCACGGGGTTTCTAGAGCACAACTGTTGATACCCTTTCTTGACTATATAAACTCCTTTCTGGTGTCCCCATTTGAGCGTATCAGCTGCCTGGAGATTAATGTGACAATGTTGTAGTCTAGCAAAAAGGTCTACCAGATCATTCACTTCCCAATCGTGCATATTCCTTCTAAATCTCAGATCCCAATTGATCCCTTCTCTATTAGCAGCAATAACAGAATTGGGATCTTGAGCAATTCTAAACAGATCTGGGAAATCCTCCTGAAGAGACTTTCTTCTACATGCCAGGAGGGTAGGTGGGTTGGTTAGATGGATCAACCCTTCATTTCTAGGCTAAGAATTATAGACAAAGCTCACCCACTAATTCTACCAACACATTACAAGAGAGCTGCTTTAATGTGCTGTTTTTTTTTATTAGAATGTGTAATTTCATTTTTGTACAAAAATGTTATAGTAGCAGTATTTACTTGAATGGTAAAAAAGTCATTCAACTTTTGATGGGCAATTTGGTCTTTCCACCTTTTCCTTTGGGGCTTCCCACTTATATTGTGTATGTATAATATAATATAATATTTTTCTCAAAATTTAAGCCATTTTTATCTTTTGCGTAAGCAGATGCTTCCACCTTTATCTGTGGAATTCATCTAAAGCTGAAGTCTATGATGAACCTCGTAAATGCTTGCATGTTATATACTTCAAATAGAGGGTTCTCATGTATTTACTCTTTATCATTTCAGACTAGTTAGTATTTGTTGATCATTTAAAAATCTCATCTCATGGCTGTGGGGTTATGTAGGAGCTCTCAAATCTACCAACAATAGAGTTGATTCAGAATGATGGTAGTCCATCTGGCTTAAAGCTTTTTATGTTATGGAATCCTCCTTTGCGCCTGAAAAGGGTAGGTTTCTGATAAAGACCTATAGCTCGCGTGTATTCAATTGGAAGCTGTTTCCCGTCCTTTAAGGTACTTTTATCTTGCAGATCTCAAAGAGAATTAAGACTGACATTGATGATGGCTCTGTTGACAATCATCTGATTGCTAGAAGATCAAGGTAAAAAGCATTTGCTGCTTTATGTCCACTGAGAATTTGATACAGATCTCAGTTCCCCCAAAAAAGAATTTGATGCATATTGTAAAAGGCCTGTATCTTTTCTTCCCTATGAAGTGGATCATCCTCGCTGCATCAGGAAGGAAGCAAGTGCTGTTTCATTTCTAGACATACAAGAATATATACCAGGATTTATTCTTCAAAGCGTGACCAATTTGTTAAGAAGTTTGAAAGGGAAAAAATGATGTAGGCTTAGGAAACAACATATAACATGATATTACCAATTACATGCCTGTTTGGATGGAAGTGAATGAGTGGTTAAATACAAGGAAGATAACACTGTGTCTATAAAGAAGTTGAATGAGAAGATATTGGCTGAGTAAATTACGAGTCAAGTAGGCTATGTGGAGAGAAGACATCTAGATATTACATTAAGCAATGAACTTGTAAGAATTCTGAAGAAATTAGGGTAAAGCTTAGGACATCAGTTCTCCTTTGAAATTTACTGAAGCCCACTGTAAAGAACGCTCCCAATGAGGATAACTAAATGCAAGGCATACACTATATGCATTTGTCAAACATGAGGCAGGTTATTATACCCCCATGTCAGCAAATTTGTTTGGATGTTGTACACGTATATGAGATCTTGATAACTTGTTGGCAGAGACTGGTTGTATTGTGTATTGTCACCATGCATTGGCAGGGTAGTAGCAGGAATACTTTCTATAACTTATGTGAATATTCTACGTATGAAAAAAATTTGTGATGAAGATACTGACTCCACTGCTACTTTGGAGTAAATGAACATCTGAACCTATAAAACTAGATTAAACTGGATAAGGCTACTGCATTTAATTAGTAATGGCATTTGGTTTACTGACAAATATTCTGAAATAGTTTTTTATGAGATTTCTTACTGCTGAGCATGTAAGAATAGCTATTGCCTTCATTGCAAAAAGATATTAAGTATTCAAACTAGCATTAGCAAACTTTTCTTCTGCCTTACTAAGAGGGCTGTGTTAGATTATTAGTTAGTGCCAGGTACCTCGCCATAATCTTGCACCTTGATTTTTTCATATGTTCCTTATATCTCCCACTTTTGTCCTTATTATGCATGTGATTCACTTCATCACTCCATTAGTTGGATGCTTGAGAATATGTTAGATTCTTGGAAGTTGGACCTAACAGGGATGCTCTTACCTTATTTCCCCATGCATTTTCTTCCCTTTTTTTCTTTCTTCTTTCGTTATTTCATGATCTTAGAGAAGTATCTTAATATCTAACAGCATCATGTCCGTGTCTGTCGCAGTCCCATTTTGGAGGTTTCTTGCCTTTTTGCAGAAATGATGCAGCATGGTCTTCGTTGTATTGCATTTTGTAAAACACGCAAACTTTGTGAGCTTGTCTTATGTTACACGTAAGTGAAATTCCATTATATAGTTAAATTGTTCATTCTCATTTATCTTCTATTAACAGTTTAATATGCTGGAATATTTTGTTGTCCTAAGGCGTGAGATTCTTCAGGAAACAGCACCTCATTTAGTTGATACGATATGCGCTTACCGAGCTGGTTATACTGCTGAGGTTAGGATCTATAACTTGGTTAAGGACAGTTTGTTCATCCTCTTTAGTTAATCTGTACCAAGGAAATTTGCTTAAACAAGTATTTTTCATGTTGCTCTAAACTTGCTTACGGGACTGGCTTGTAAAATGAATTTAACTTTGTTTCATTTTCATCCGTTTTAAAGCACCCATATCCCACTTGTTCAATAACTTACTCGTGGCTGATGCTCTTCATAAATAAAAATAATTTGTCGCTAATGGTATACTTCAAACTAGTCTGCAAATTTGCCAAATGATTTCTGCCTCAGATTCTTGAAAATGAATGAGTTGAAAGAGATTTACAATTATTTTTTCTCATTAGACCTAAGAATCCACTTAGAGATAACTTTCTCAGGATACAACCAAAGAAAGCACTACACCTAATTCCAATAATATTGATTCATTTAATTAATTTAACACTTATTCCATGGAGTTAAATTTATTCCAAGCTATACAATGTTAATTACAAGTGTTCCCATGGCTTTGTTATACTCGTGTGGGTCCTGCATGAATCGAGTTTGATAAAATTGCATCCTTAAGCTCGAAATTAGTGTCCGAATTAATTATAGAAATTCACCAGGCTTCACAGATAACTTTCTTGTAAGCAAAGGTTTAAAGTAATGTTAGTTATGTTGCCTATCAGAACAGGAAAAAAAAGTTTATCTCTACTAAGCATTTCAAAACCTTGGATATGCTGATTCCATGTTAAGTCATGTTACTACCCCAACATCTTTGTTGGCTCTATCTAATCAGTTGGTTGGCTACTTGAATTTTCACCTTGTTGGTGAGGGTTCGATTCCCCACCTTGTAATCCTCTCCCCCATTTCCACTTTCCCCTTTCCCTACCCCCAATTAAAAATATAAAATACAAAATCTAATCTTCTGTCACCTTATTTTCTTTGCCGTATGTGAAAATTTGATACTCGTTATAATAGCTAATTCTCGCTTCCGTAGTTTCTATTTGGCACTTATGCTTATTTTTCTAACATATAGATTAAATTATGCATACTGGCAAAAAGGTAGTTTGACCTTAGTTCTTCGTGGAGCAGGATCGAAGAAGAATTGAGCATGACTTTTTCAATGGTAGTATATGCGGTATTGCTGCTACAAATGCTCTTGAATTGGGTATTGATGTAGGACATATTGATGCCACCCTACATCTAGGCTTTCCAGGCAGTATAGCTAGGTAGTACTATTTGTTTGTGTCCCTCCGAAGGTTTACACTTTTATTTTGATACTGAGATTGTATATTTCTTCATCAAGTCTGTGGCAACAAGCAGGAAGGTCAGGCAGACGGGGAAATGCATCTCTTGCTATTTATGTTGCCTTTGAAGGACCTTTGGATCAATATTTCATGAAATTCCCCCAGAAACTTTTCAGGGGCCCAATTGAATGTTGTCATATAGATGCAAGAAACCGGCAGGTTGTTTTGATTTCTTCTTGGGCTTTCTTGACTTCGCTCTCATTTTCAGTTTTAGTGATTGAGCCGTGTGTTTAGTAGGGAATTCACTTAACATTGAAAAACATATGACTGGCAGGTTCTTGAACAGCATCTGGCTGCTGCTGCTTTTGAACATCCACTGAACTTGTCTGATGACGAGAAATACTTTGGTTCTGGCGTGGAGAGTATCATAATGGCACTTAAAAACAAGGGAATCCTGAGTACAGATATATCACGTAGTGCTACAGCTAGAATATGGAGCTACATCGGGTTGGAGGTATGATCCTTTGAGTGTAGTGTTAAACGATACTGTGCTTGTGAGCTGGGTGTGATTAGCTTTTCTAAACCATTCTATGCTGTTACCAGAAGATGCCCTCAAGTGCCATTAGCATTCGAGCCATAGAATCTGAGCGGTACAAAGTGATTGACATTCAAAAGAATGAACTCCTGGAAGAAATTGAAGAAAGCAAGGCTTTCTTTCAGGTAAGTAATATTAACTTATATTCGGCAAGTTCTTGTGATTATTCCTATTGGCAGAAGGCGGAAGAACAAAACCATAAATAGGAAAAAAGAGAGGGAGAGAGAGATCATCATCGTGATGCTTTTATTCATGTGTGTTATACATGTGTGTGTATATTAGTTTTCAAAAATACATGTGTGTGTGTGTATCATTTTGGTGCAGCAGAACTCTTCAATTCTTGAGGTTGTCTTTTGGCTTCTTTTGAAGTTACCTTTTCAAGTTAATCAGTTCAGGCCCAAATGGTTTTACAGGTTTATGAAGGGGCTAATTATATGAATCAAGGGAAAACGTATCTTGTGAAGGAGCTTGATGTGGCAAACAGAATTGCTTGGTGCCAACGAGCGGACCTGAAATATTATACCAAAACTCGTGACTATACTGATGTCCAAGTCACTGGTGCCAACTTTGTATGTCTCAAGTAGTGCTTTTCATTTTTCTGCATGTTTTTCAAGGATAGCCTCATTTTTTTTTAATAAAAAAAGCACTTAACCCCTAGAATTCATGATGGGTGTTTTTTGGTCTCTGTCTAGTTAGGTGTCGTTTGGTCCATGGAATAAAGGATAACAATCCCGGGATAGAATTTGGGATTATTCAATCCCATGTTCGGTTGGATTTTTGTTTTGGTATAGGAAAAATCCCAGAATTAGTTATACCACAAATTTTGGTACTATTTTTATACCAGATTCCATGTGGAATAAAAATCTCGGGATTAGCTATCACGGGATAAAACAATCAAATAGCCAAAATGTCTTTCAAAGCTCTTCTCCCAAAATATTAAGAATGCCAAGGTTAAAATTGGAAATAAAGTCAAGTTTATATATTTTAATACATACACATATTTTATATTATACTTTGTAGATACCAGTTTTAATACAATGAACCAAACATCTACCGAAAATAGCAGATCCAAAATAATCCCATTATTGTCTAATCCTCGTATTATAATCCTGGTCTAACTTGTTTGTGAACCAAACACCCCTTACAGTTTGTGTAATCTCTACCACGTGTTAGAGCTCTACTGCCAAATCTCTCTCCAGGAATTGGTGTGTAGATAGTTAAGGGTGTAATCTTTATCAAAAAATAGTTAAGGGTGTGATGTACATTATCCCAAATTAGTGACAGCAAAGAAGCTTAGTTTCTGTCCTCCAAAGAGGAATCTTTATGCTACTGTTGTTTCATCCTCGGCAATAAGGTGTGTTCAGACTGTGATGCTAAGTAGATGCGCATCTGACTATTCATAAGAACAAAGTTCTTTGACTCTCTTATTTGCGGCTGTTCATTCTTAAGAGTTGGATAATGCTGCCAGTTCTCATCTTTTAACACTATGACTTGATCATGGCCATGTTTTGGGGTAATCCAGAGTGTTCTTGATCAACCTTTTCTGCATCTTCTTCCTTCCTCTTCAACTACTTCTCATGTGATTTTTGTTTCTCTATTACATGTGTCCTGCTAGCCTTCTCATTATACACGGAGCTAATAGATTTTTAGTCGAGGAAAACCCTGGACTTCCAGTCTCATCAAAAGTATTGTAGATATTTAAAGAAGCATGGCCTTTTCATTTCATGTTTACTGCTTATAGGTAGATTTTCCTGCTTTCATCTGAAGAACTCCTCGAATGCACTTGGGGTCATAGAGAGATCCTTAACTAACTGTCCAATCTTGAAATACAAATGCTTTATTGGTCTTATTTAAGAAAAATAAAATTCCCGTTTTGCTTATTGCATGCTACTTGTGAAGTTACTCTTTGTATACCAGGTCATTTATAAATTCAGCTGTTACATCCCAGTTAATGTTACGTTGGGTTGACATGATACATATTTTCCCACTATGTAGGCTTACCCAGCAAGGACTACTAGTCTGCAACTTCTAAGAACAACTGCCCAAGCACAAAGTTGTAGAGTAACGACACGTGGTTCGGTTTCCGCAAAATATGGAAAAAGAGCAACCACGTCTTTGACACTGTTGAACTTTCACTTCCTAATTACACATATGAAATCCAGGTGAATACCAGTTTGAACTGTTTCTGAAATTCCTCTGTGTGATGTTTATTCATCACTGTTTTAGTACTCTTTCTTCTTTGTAATTTTGTAGCTTTAATGCACATGTAGGCTGTCTGGATTCAAGTTCCTCAGACCATAAAGACAGCTGTAGAGACCTTAAATTATTCACTCCGAGGAGGTTTACATGCTGCTGGTCATGCTCTTCTTAATGTTGTTCCTCTGTAAGTTTCAACCACACGAGTTTTGAATCTGGCTCAACATGTTCTCTGTCTGAGTTAACATATTAGAACTGTTCTCTTATTGCCTCCTGAAACTTGTGCTGAAGGTACATAGTTTGCAATTCATCTGATTTAGCCTCAGAGTGTGTAAACCCTTATGATTCCCGCAATGTTCCAGAAAGAACTCTACTTTATGATCCACATCCTGGAGGGACTGGCATTTCAGCACAGGTGAACTATGTCTGCTTTTGATTCCTTTTCCATCATGATTTGATTTTACTCATATTATGGTACTCCCCCCATTTCAATTTATTTGTCCTATTTTCTTTTTTAGTGCGTTTCGAAAGTATGTCTCTTTTCTTTTTTAGCAACTCTTTAATTCCAATTTTTCACATGGCATGTTCAAGATCACAAGATTAAAGGACATTTCGGTTCATTTAACATATCTTTAATTTAAGACCACAAGATTCAAAAGTCTTCGTTACTTTCCTAAGCTCCGAGTGAAGTCAAAATAGGACAAACAAATTGTTGGGTTTAGCAAGGTGTGAATGGGAAATAAAAAAGAGAAAATGGAAAGTGGAAGAACCAATGAAAATGGGGGAACCAATTTTGGAGGGAAAATGAAAAGTCATTGTAAAAGTGCAAATGAATAGTCATTTTTACCATATCGGTAGAAGAGAGGAAATTGTTGTCCTTATATTAGGAAACACTTCCTTTAGTTCTTAAAGGGTTAAGAAGAAGGTGCCCCCTCGCGCCGTCGTCGTCGCTCGCTCGGCTTCGGATT
>JAJOOD010015043.1:0-26965 GCA_029582525.1 Solanum tacnaense | reverse complement strand
CCTAGAATTCCTCTTTTAGCATTTATAGAAAAGGCACCATTTCTTAGTTCTAGCCCACTTCACACATTCATGCATTCAAGACTTTAAGTAACAAGGAGAGACACTTTAGTCTACCAACCAAGTCACAACATTATCATCTAAGGATACTTCATAATCCAACATCATTTCATATATGCATCATGAGAAATCATACTTTAAATCACAATGCTATACACTTTACATTGGATCATCACAGGATCACATAAACTCATTCACATCACGCCTTCACATATAGCTTCACATAAAACTTTACATATAGCTTCATGTAGGACTTTACATATAGCCTCATTTATATATAATAACACAACAATACAACAATACTCATACAATGCCCTTCATGGCCACAATCATAATTCCAAAGCAACAAGCAACACTTCCACCAAGGGTGGATCCAACCTAAGAAGCAATTATAGCAATATTAAGAGATCAAGCCATCTTACCATTCTCCAAAGCCATAACCAACATTACTCATTTCCCTACTAATTCAACATTATTCATAAAATAGGTCAACTTACCATCCTTTCCAAGCCACAATCACCATCCTTAATTCTCCATAATATCACAATAGAATAACATAGATAATAGTAGAATTTAGCTATACAATACAAGCTAAACATAATCCAATAATCAACACAAGGACCGATTCACTATTTGCCCATTCAAGGCTCAAATCTCATATCCTTCAATTCAACATCAATTCTTCACAATTCAACATATATAATACCATATATGAACAACTCATACCATACTAAACACAATTCTATAATCATCTACTCAAAATCAATACACCCACTTTATGGTGAAATTTAGAGAATTTGAGAAAACATGGGTTCATGGAGATTTCTTTCTAAAAGCCATTAATAATCATTAATAACAATATAAATCATCATTTAAAACCTTTTTATGCAAGAACCCATGCTAGAATCGAAATAGGTTTTTGTGTGTATTTGAAAAACCTTGAAAACCTTTTGATTGGGCTCCTTGAAAGAAAGACTAATCAAGGATAAAGGATCCCCATACCTCTAAGTTGAAAACCCACGAAAATTGAAGAAGAAGCACTCAAAATCTTCAACCCTATCTCCAACTCCTCTTCTTCCTTGAGTTAGAGAGAAATATAGAGAGAGAAAGACTTTGGAAATTCTAATTTGAAGAATATAGTTATAGCCTTCAATTAAATGATCTAATATACCTAAAATAATAAAAACAACTTAAAATAAATGCCCAAACATTTAATTAGCCAAGGGGGAAATTTACCAACCCTTTATACAAGTTTATCAACTACTAACACGCATGTGAAGCTCTAATTATCCTATTTCATTTTGAGGGTCGTTACAAAACTACAGGGTTGAAACGAAAATACAGGTATTCAAAAGCTGAAGTGAGCTGTATACACTTGGTATATAATCCGATATACAAGAGAATAGACTAAAATACAGCCTATATACAGATGTATACATTCAGTGTATACATGGATTTTCAAAAACAAAAATGGGCCAAAGCACAATGTTTCTTTGCACAACAGTAGCAGCGGGAAGCAAAAATGGGTCACGAAATGCTCTTTTTATACCATTCTTTATTGGAAAAATTACTGAAATACACGTCTTATGTTTCCCTTATTTCCAATATTCCCTTCTATTTCTAAAAACATCTAAAATCCCTTATTTCTCTCCTAATTCTAAATTATTTTATAATGTATCCAAGCTAGTTTTTAATGTATCCGAGCTACATATTATGTATCTGGTTTATTTTATAATGTATCCAAGATAGTACTTAATGTATCCGAGCTACATATTATGTATCCGGGTTGTTTTACTTTTTCAGGGATTAATGTAATTACAAACTAAATAGGGATAGATTATAATTTCATATTAAAACTATGTGATTCTTAAAATTTATACTAGGCTGTATTTTGGTCTATTTTCTTGTATATCGAATTGACGTGTTTGAATTTGATGTAAAAGGTGGGAAAGATGGCAATCCACCAGATTTGACGACTATTTTCTTTGAGACTCGTAAGAAAGATAACAAGCTTGTTGAACCTGAAGCAATTGAAAAACATGTACGTTTGGTAAATTGAATAAGTAAATAGCCTGAAATTGTTATGCGTTTTGATAGAAAATGTCCTTTTATATATTTTGTAGGCTCAACTTGAGAAAATAGTTCAAGAAGATCCATCTCTATCTAGTATAGAGATTGTTGAAAAATGTTGTGGACCACCTGAGGTAAAACAATGGTCACCTGAGGTAGCACCACAAAGAATTTCTTACTGTGAACTTCAAAGAGCAACTCACGGCTTTGATGTAAATAATTTGCTAGGTAGTGGAAGTTTCGGTTCTGTTTACAAAGGGACAGTAGCAGATGGGATGACTGTAGTTGTCAAAGTTTTCAATGTGCAGATGGAAGGCACATTTCAAACCTTTGACAGAAAATGTGAAATCTTTCTAAATCTTCGTCACAGAAATCTCACCAAAATCATTAGCAACTGTTGTAACTTGGATTTTAAAGCACTGATACTTGAGTACATGCCAAACAAGAGCTTAAACAATTAGTTGCTATATTCTCGCGGCTTAACTATAATGCAGAAATTGAATGTCATGTTCGACTTTGCATCTGCTTTGGAATTTCTCCATCATGGTTACTCAGTTCCGGTTATTCACTTTGATCTTAAGCCTAGCAATGTGTTACTTGACAGCAAAATGATGGGACACCTTACTGACTTTAGCGGTGCCCAACTTCTAAGAAAGGAAGCTTCCTTTTCATTTCTTTCATTTTTATTATCTGACTGATGTTATATATTTAGTTGTAAATCTTTAAAATAGATATTAGATTCTCGGTTAATGCATCTCAAAGTCTTTCTAATGAATTTTTTTCTTATTTTCTTGCAGCTTTTGTTGATGTTTCTGGATAACACTCGATGAAGATTGGAACTTTTAATTTTTTGCCTACCTTATGTTTATTCTTCTGTGCAAGATACAAGTTTTGAAGAAAATGAATGAGTTCACTATTATTAGTTTTCTACAAATTTAATGCAAAACTTGATATTAGTCTAACTCGGACGTTAGCTATGTTTTTTTGTTAAACAAATATTGAAATCAATATCATGGATGTCAACTAGTTTATTGTAATATTGTAATGAATTGCTTTCTTTACATATATCTTATTTTCGTTGTCTCTTCTCTATCTATATATATCATATTTTCGTAGCAAAATATTTAGTAGCAATTCGATATTTGTTGAAATGTACTAGTGCTCAATCAAAGACAAGAATTATGGCTGGTCTCTAAAGGCCAATCTATGTCCAGGCGACTCGCCAAGTGCACTAGGTGACTCGCCAATTGCACTGGGCGACTCGTGAAATGCACTGGGAGACTCGCCAAGTGCACCCTTGTCTCACCCTTTGTTCCAGTCAGCTCACTAAAGGGGCTGGTCATAGGGCGATTGGAGGGGGTTAAAGGGCGAAACGCCAACCAGCTTGGTGAGCTACCATTAGCTCGCCCTTTGTTCCAGTAGCTAGGCAAAAAAGGCAGCCCACTAGGCGAGCTCAAGAGCCCAAGGGCGACTCGCCCAACCCCTTGGGTGATCAAACATCCCTATCACCAAAAGGTCCACCAAAAACAAGGTTTCTTTCACCCTATCTTGCTAGTCTAGGTCCTTGCTTGCACCCTAGGCTTCTACCTTGTTCCATTTAAGTTCTAAAACAGCCTACACATCAACCTAAGGTCACACTAACTCGAACGTTAAGGCTCTAGTTCCACTAGTTCATTTTTAGGGTCGTTACATCTCAGTTGTTAGAGGCTTCATAGACAGTTAGTTAGTTCATTTATCATTATCTTGTTATTGTCTTATGTTGAATCTGGAGTTGCCTCTTTGGCTAAGCTGAATGTTATTTCTAAACATTTCAGTTCATCTATTTACATAGTTTATTTAAGATTTATTTAAGTATATTTTCTTTTGAGTAAGTCTTTCGCTGAGAGTCTAGCCAGGCCAAAGGTTCTCTTTGGTATAAGAGAACATAGTTAAAGAGTCCTAGGGAGTGTATGGAGTCGTGTCTGTAGAGTCCTAGTTATTAGTGTGAAGCACATCTATAATTAGGAGGCTACAACATTTAGGAACTGTCTCATTTCTTTAATATTCATGTCTTGATATAGAGTTAATCTCTATAAAGTTTCCTTCTAACTCGTGCTTGCACATGTCTTTAGGTTGATCATCCCTCCACGAAGAGTTCTCCGAGGTCGTCCTGCTAGGAGGAACGTTGAGGAGCAAAGGGTACCTAATGCAGCAGAAGTGCAACCTCAAGGAGTGGTCACCAATGCTGAATTTTGGGAAGCAATCTGAATGCTAATTCAAGATGTGACTAACCAGGTTGGGCAACAAAGAGGGGCTTGATAGGAAGTGACCGATACTTCGAGGATCTGTGAGTCTTGATGATAAATCCTTAAAGCTTCACTAGTTCAAGCACTACATAGGATCCGAAAAACTTTGTAAAGGAACTACAGAAAGTATATGAGGTTATGCACGTTGCCGATGCTGAGCGAGTGGAACTAACTGCCTATCAACTGAAGAGTATTTCTAGGACTTGGTTTGACCAGTGGAATAAGAGTAGGGCTGAGGATGCACCGGTTTTGAGTTGGGCTGTATTCGAAAGTGCTTTCTTGGGGAATTTCTTTCCCCGTGAACTGAGAGAAGCCAAGGTACAGGAATTCCTTACCCTTAAGCATGAACCTATGAGTGTTCACGAGTACAGTTTGAAGTTCACCCAACTTTGCTGGATTGTCTCGTCTATCTAGTAAGAAGGGCAAGACAACTATGCTAATATGGGACATGGACATAGCGAGACTTATGATTCATGTGCAGCAGGTTGAGGAAGAGAAGCTGAGGGATATAGAAGAATTTAGAAACAAGAAAGCTAAGACAGAGAATGAGTTCAGGAAGCAAATGAGTAATGTGAACCTTTCTTCCTTTCAACATAAGCAAAAGGGACCGGCTTTATCATCTGCTAGAGCACCTGTACCAAGGAACAAATGTGAGTATAATGGTCAGAATTCGCAAAATTTCAGAATTACACCTACTCAGTCTCAGGGTAGTGTAGCACAAGGAGGTACTTGGGCTCTTACATGTGCTAAGTGTTGTAGGAACCACCCAGGTGCTTATCGCGATGGCTTTACTGGTTGTTTCAAGTGTGGTCAAGAGGGTCACTTCATGAAAGAGTGTCCTAAGAACAGGCAAGGTAATAAGAATTGGGGCAATAGAGCCCAATCTTCTTTAGTTGCTCCACTAGACAGGGTTGCACCTAGAGGAGATACTTCAGGGACTAGCGGAGGACCAAACCACCTATATGCGATCAATAGTCGTCAAGAGCAAGAGAATTCTCCAGATGTTGTCACTAGTATGATCGAAGTCTTTACTTTTGATGTTTATGCTTTGCTAGATCCAGGAGCGAGTCTATCTTTTGTGAATCCTTATGTTGCGATGAATTTTGATGTTCTTCTTGAGAAACTTTGTGAGCCCTTTAGTGTTTCTACACATGTTGGGGAGTCCATTCTAGTTGAGAGAGTCTATCGTGATTGTACCATTTCTGTCAATCACAAGAGCACCATGGCTGATTTAATTGAGTTAGACATGGTATATTTTGATGAATCTAGGTATGGACTGGCTTCATGCATGCTATTCCTCGATTGATTGTAGAACTCGAGTTGGTAAGTTTCAGTTTCCTAATGAGCCAGTCTTTGAGTGGATGAGTAGTTCAGCAGTGCCCAAGGGCTATTTCATTTGGTACCTTAAAGCGAGAAATTTAGTTTCCAAGGGTTGTATCTATCACTTAGTCCTAGTTAATGATTCTAGTGTTGAGACACCTCCTTTTGAGTCAGTTCCTATTGTGAGTGAGTTTCCTGAGGTCTTTCAAGATGATCTACCCAGAGTCTCTCCTAAGAGAGAATGGTATAGATATTCTTCCCGATACTCATCTTATATCCATTCTGCCATATAGGATGGAACCAACAGAGTTAAAAGAGCTTAAAGAGAAGCTGAAAGATCTCCTTGAGAAAGATTTTATTCGACCAAGTGTCTCACCTTGGGGTCCTCCTCCAGTCTTATTTGTGAGGAATAAGGATGGTTCCTTTAGAATGTGTATAAATTACCATCATTTGACCAAGGTTACTATCAATAATAAGTATCCTCTTTCGAGAATTGATGATCTTCTCGATCAGCTTCAGGGTGCCACTTGTTTCTCGAAGATAGACCTCAAATCTGGCTACCATTGGTTAAGAGTGAGGGAATGTGACATTCCTAAGACAGGCTTCAGGACCCATTATGGTCATTATGAGTTTCTGGTCATGTCTTTCGGTTTAACTAATGCGCCTCATCGTTCATGGACCTTATGAATAGAGTATTCAAGCCTTATTTAGATATGTTTATTATTGTATTCATTGATGACATACTAATCTATTCGAGGAATGAGGAAGATCATGCTAGTCATCTCAGAATAGTTCTCCAAACTCTAAAGGAAAGAGAGTTGTATGCCATGTTCTCTAAGTCTGAGTTCTGGCTTGAGTCTGTGGCATTCTTAGGCAACATTGTTTCCGGTGATGGAATTAGAGTTGACACTCAGAAAATAGAGGCAGTGTAGAATTGTCCTAGAACCACATATCCAACTGATATTAGGAGTTTCTTGGGGTTGGCTGGATATTATAGAAGGTTCGTAGCGGGGTTCTCATCTATTTCGTCCCCTTTGACCAAGTTCACTCAGAAACCAGTGAAGTTTCAATGGTCTGAAGCTTGTGAGAAAAGCTTTCAGGAATTGAAAATTAGGTTGACTACTGCCCTAGTATTGACCTTACCAGAAGGTATACAAGGATTTGTTGTATATTGTGATGCGTCTAGAGTTGGTTAGGCTTTTGTGTTAATGCATAATGGTAAAATTATAGCTTTTGCCTACAGAAAACTGAAAGTTCACGAGAATAATTACCCAACCCATGATCTAGAGTTGGCTGTCATAGTATTTGCTTTGAAAATATAGCGTCATTATCTTTATGGTGTTCATGTGGATGTGTTCACCGATCATAAAGCCTTTGGTATGTGTTTAGTCAAAAAAGCTTAATCTCACACATAGGAGGTGGTTAGAGTTACTCAAGGATTATAACATAAGTATTCTTTATCACCCAGGTAAGGCTAATGTTGTTGCTGATGCATTGAGCACGTTGTCTATGGTTAGTACCACCCATGTTGCGGAAGAAAAGAGAGAGTAAGCAAAAGATATGCACAGACTTGCACGATTAGGAGTTCGACTAATGGATTCCACAGAAGGAGGAGTGGTGGTGATGAATGGGGCTGAATCATCATTAGTGTCTGAAGTTAAATAGAAACAAGACCAAGATCCAATTTTTCTTGAATTGAAGGCAAATGTTCATAACCAAAAAGTAATGGCTTTTGAATAAGGGGGGAGATGATGTATTGAGG
This sequence comes from Solanum tacnaense, assembly GCA_029582525.1. Classification (NCBI taxonomy): domain Eukaryota; kingdom Viridiplantae; phylum Streptophyta; class Magnoliopsida; order Solanales; family Solanaceae; genus Solanum; species Solanum tacnaense. The sequence goes on along the minus strand of JAJOOD010015043.1, from coordinate 19,471 downwards.
TATCAAGGTAGGTTGTTTGTACCAAGGGTGGATGAACTCCAAGAGAGGATCATGGAGGAAGCTCATAGCTCCAGATATTTCATTCATCCAGGTTCCACAAAGATGTATCATGACTTGAGAGAAGTATATTGGTGAGATAGTATGAAGAAAGGTAGTGCTGAGTTCGTTGCTAAATGCCTAAGTTATCAACATATTAAAGTTGAGCACCAAAGGCCCGGTGGTATGGCTCAGAATATAGATATTCCAAAATGGAAATGGGAGATGATCAATATGGATTTCATCACAGTTTTACCACAGTCTCGCAGGCAACATAATTCTATTTGGGTAATTGTGGATCGAATGAACAAATTAGCCCACTTTTTCCCGATAAAGACTACCTATTAAGTAGAGGATTATGCCAAGTTATACATTCAAGAGGTAGTAAGACTTCATGGAGTCCATGTTTCGATTATATCAGATAGAGGTGCACAATTTACTACACAATTTTGGAAATCTTTTCAGAAAGGCTTGGGTTCAAAGGTGAACTTGAATACTGCTTTTCTTCCCCAGACAGATGGTCAAGCAGAGCACACCATTCAAACCTTAGAAGATATGTTGAGGGCCTGTGTGATTGATTTCAAAGGTAATTTGTATGATCACCTACCTCTCATTGAGTTTGCTTATAACAATATTTACCATTCTAGCATCCAGATGGCTCCTTATGAAGCTCTTTATGGGAGAAGATGTAGATCTCCTATGGGGTGGTTTGAGGTTGGTGAAGTTGGGGTGATAGGACCAGACTTCGTTCATCAAGCTATGGAGAAAGTGAAAGTTATTCAAGAGATGATGAAAACAACGCATAGTCGTCAGAAATCCTACACTGATGTTAGGAGGAGAGAGTTAGCATTTGAAGTACATGATTGGGTATACTTGAAAGTTTCACCCATGAAGGGTTTTATGAGATTTGGTAAGAAGGGGAAGCTTAGTCCCCGGTATATTGGTCCTTACAGAATATCCAAAAGGATTGGCAATGTAGCTTATGAGTTAGAGATACCACAAGAGTTAGCAGCAGTTCATCCTGTATTTCACATCTCCATGTTGAAAAAGTGCATGAGAGATCCTTCACATATCATACCTACTGAAGATATTGGTATCAAGAGATAGCTTATCATATGAGGAAATTCATGTTCAGATTCTAGATCGCCAAGTTCGCAAGTTGAGAACTAAAGAAGTAGCATCAGTCAAAGTTCTGTGAAGGAATCATTTTGTTGATGAAGCTACTTGGGAAGCGTAGGAGGATATGAAGAAGAGATACCCACATCTCTTTGAATCTAGAGAAGTTCCAAATTAAGGTACTAATCTTTTTCTTGGCTTTTATTTTAAGTTGGCAAGTTGTATTTACATTTTTCTTGTTGGGGATTTAAGCTAGATGTTAGATGTCACACCCTTAGTTTGCTTAGTGATCTCATTCGAGGACGAATATTCCCAAGGAGGAGATATTGTAACACCTCTCTAAGTGAGAGCTAGAATTAAAGAGAGCCATTTTTGGAAAGAATGAAAAATCTGGAAATTTGTTCAAGTTATGTTAAGTTTGAGTTTTGGGTTAACTTCAAACAACCATAACTCATATCCCAAGATGATTTAGATGAGCTACAAGACACCATAGGAAATATATTTGAATTATCTTTCCAACTCCACTGAGATTGCTTATTTTTTAGTTCGTATGAGGGAGATAGGCCCGTTCGAAGTTGGGGCTGTCGAGAAAATGAAAGTCAAAACCGGATTTTAGAAGGGTATTATGGTCTTTTCACTACACAATTAATTAAATTTGTTTTTGGTAATTAAGTTGGGGTCTCAACTAATTGGATTCAGTTTAGGCTTCACAAAAATAAGTTAGTGTTTTGAGAGAAGAGAAAAGAAGAGGAGATAAGAGGAGAAGAAGCTTAGAATCGTCGCGTTCTTGAAGATTTGCTTGTAGATTTCGCCAAGGGTTGATCCCTACGAGGTATGTGAGACTTTCATAACGTTGGGTTAGTTCACCCACGTGCCCAACCTGTTTATTTTAGTGTGAATTCATCCAAAAAGGATTGGAAGTTGAATGTTCTTGATGTGTGTTCTTGAATTGCTTTCGTTCATAAATTTGGGTTGAGATTGAGGAGTTTATTGAGGTTGTAGTGTTGATTCCTTGAGTTGTTTGAGTTAGATTCTGGTGTTTATGTTTTGGGTATCTGAATCTAAGGAGAAATTGAGAAAACAAATCGAAACTAATCGAATTAATGTTAGAAAACGAGAGGAAAATTTGCCGGGTTTGACTGGGGGAAAGCTGGCACGGCGCGCCCCCGTAGCGCTAGGAAGGCTGGGGTGTCACGCCAGCAGAGCGCCAAAAATGGCTCTTTGAACATTGGGGCTGGCACGGCGCGCCACCAACGCTCCAGGGCCGTCCGCTGCAACCCATTTTTCGTTGTTTAGCCCGTCTGAGTCCTTCTAAAGTGTACTAACACTTCTTATCGATTCTAATTAACTACTCCAAATGACTTCTAAAAACCTAGAAATCATCCGTAAACATGAATCATAACCTTGAATCCATAAATTCAAATTCAAGGAAAGTTAAGAGCCAAGTCTAGAAAGTTCATAGAGTCTTTTCAAGAAGTTTTTTGCAAATGTTCTAAACTTGTTTTAAGACTTGAGTTGAGTAAGAGTAACAAATGAAGTTCTTTTCTTCAAAAGAGTATATGGGGACTAAGTATTCCCAATTTAGTAAATGTTTCCATAGTTTAAACAAGAGAGGAAACACAGATTTCCAAGAGAGCCTTTGAGACGGGAATAGGTCGTTACATGTAGCATCTTGTCACTCCCTGAGCTACCCCCGAGACGCGGACACGGGACCTAGGATCATAAGTGACCCCAAACTAACCCTGTTGGCCTGACATGAGCATACTAAGGATAACAATAACTGATGCGGAAGCTTAAGTATCATGAAAAGGAAAATGATGGGGAATTCCCATTCTAAAACTGAATATATCAAATCTGAGAGTTTTAATACAAGAAAAATACCAAACTCAAATACTAAGCTGAATCTAACTATGTCTGAAAATGGCCTCTAACTGACTAGAAGTGTTGGGATATGCCCCAGCTAAATCTAGCAAAAGTGAAACTAAAAGGCTGAAATACTGCAGTAAATAACATGACTATTGTCCTCGGAGAATGAGGACTCACCACTGATGTTGCAGAGCTAGAGATCGAGAATTGATCTATGCGTGATCTGGATGCTAAGAACCTGGACCTACATTAAGAGAAGATGTAGCGCAGAGTATACGTCAGTACTTGAGAGGTACTGAGCATGTAGGATAGGGTAACGCTGAAATAACACATAACTGAAAAAGCAATAAAACAAGGATATAAACTGAACATGATATAGATACTGGATACTGAACCAACTAAATGCAAAAACCACTTCTATAACATGCTGATACTTAACTGACTGTACTGAAATATGGTCAATGCAATAGAGTCTGACTGAACTATGGGAGCTACTAATAACCGACATAAAACCACATGAGCTAAATGTGGAGTCTGATGTATACGCCCCATTGAGAGGACCCAATACACATGGCCAAAGGTGTAGAGGCATGTTGGCGTGATCACTAAAAATGATGCCCGCAAAGGGGACTTACAACCTACGTGGCTCGTAGTTCTGGGACTATATGGGTGACTGACCCTAGTCCAACTCGATATTATGCTACTCCCAATAGATTAAATGATTAACACAGTGAGACTGAATTTCTGTAATATACTGGATAGCTCAAAAGGTCATGCAAACTGAGAATGCAACAATTATGACTGATAATGTGACATTCGTAAACTGAAGCATGTGTATATCTGTAATAGCTGACTAATCTGACCTAACATGCATAATTCATGAACTAACGAATATATACAACTAGGGTTTTGAATATCATAGGAGAAACTTAGTAATAACATGATAACCTGATTTGGAACATTAAATTAACTAGTTCATGAGAATCTGCTGCAGTTTTAGAAACCCTAGGTCTAGTTAATAATAGGGAATCAAGAATCTAACTGAATTCTAGGGACCTAATGGGTGAAAGGAACCCACTAGTGAAATCCCACATACCTAGTGACAAATTCCACAGAGAAATCCTTCGATTTCAGGGCTGGAACTGTAGGAAACTTGTTGCGTTCTTGAACTAGTATTCTTGACTTCTTTCTCCTCTTAGAGTTCTAACTTTCTAAGTTTTGATGAATGATTTGACTTAGGTAAGTTCTAGTTATGTTTCAAGGCAAAAACTAACCAAAACCACATAGTTTAGGGTTAAAATGACGTAGTTTAGGGGTCCAACGAAATAGGAAAAGACCAAAAGACCCCCAACTTAACCGTTGTTGGAGTGACCGATGGACCGTCGATCGACTGATGGTTCGTGCTGGTCAACCGTGATCAGTGCTGGAGGCTGAAATTTGGGGCGTCGATCCACAAACACGGACCGCGGTCCTTAACCTGACCTACAGACTTAGCCGAATTTTTCTCTAAGGTTCTGGGGGAGGTTGTTGATGCAAACCATGGACCACCAACATGGGCCATGGGTTACCCTACGGTCCGTGAGTGGCGTCCATGAGTTGCACCTGCATCTTCTAGATATCTGTTTTAAGGTCTGTTTTTGGATACGGGGTGGCTACATCATCTCCCCCTTGGGGACATTCGTCTTCGAATGAAGACTAACTAGCTGAAAATGGAGGGAAAGAGCTGCAACCCTTCCACTAAACACTGGAAACTGATTTTCGACTGAGCTAACTTCCAAGAACATGAATATACGCTGAAAATGCAAGTACAAACTGCAGGAACATGATACTAAGACTGAAACTGCTCATGAATGACTGAAAAACTGAAAAGGAACTATTACCTCAAGCTGGAATGGAATCGGAAGGAAAAAGGTGAGGATACTTGGCCTTCATGGCTGCTTATGTTTCCCAAGTAGCTCCATCTACGGACTGACTCCCCCACAAAACCTTGATTGAAGCGACTTCCTTGTTTATCAACCTTCGAACCTGGCGATCAAGGATTTCAACTGGTACCTCTTCATAAGAGAAACTATCCTTCACCGCCACACTTTCTAAGGGTACAATAGATGCTGGATCACCCACACACTTCTTCAACAGCGAAATGTGGAAAACCTAGATGCACTGCTGCTAGTTCTGTTGGAAACTATAACTCATAAGCCACTTTACCAATCCTTTTCAAGATCTTGTAAGGGCCTACATATCTAGGACTGAGCTTCCCTTTCTTGCCAAATCTCATCACCCCTTTCATAGGTGACACTTTCAGGAAAACTCAATCATCAACTTGGAACTCTAGTTCCCTTCTCCTTACATCTGCATAAGATTTTTGGCCACTCTGGGATGTCTTAAGTCTATCTCTAATGAGTTGCACTTTCTTCATAGCATCGTGAACAAAATTTGGTCGTATCAAGGCTGCTTCACCTACTTCAAACCAACCAACTGGAGATCTACATCTACGCACATACAATGCTGCCATCTGAATGTTGGAATGGTAATTATTGTTGTATGCGAACTCTATAAGAGGAAGGTGATCATCCCAACTACCCTTGAAAACGATCACATATGCTCTCAACATTTCCTCTAAGGTCTGAATGGTATGCTCTGCCTGACCATCCGTCTACGGATGAAATGTTGTGCTAAGGTTAACTTGAGTACCAAGACCTTTCTGGAATGACTTCCAGAAATGAGAGGTAAACTGAGGACCTCTATCTTAGATGATAGACAAAGGAACCCCATGCAACCTGACTATCTCATTAATGTAAAGCTTGGCGTAGTCCTCCGCCGAATCTGTAGTCTTAACCGCCAAAAAGCGTGAAGACTTAGTAACTTTATCAACTATCACCCAAATTGAGTCATGCTGTCTGTGAGTACGGGGTAAACCGGTGATGAAGTCCATGTTGATCACTTCCCACTTCCAAGTAGGAATGCCTATCTCTTGAGTCATACCTCCTGGTTTCTGATGTTCTACCTTGACTTGCTGGCAATTGGGGCACTTAGCCACAAAATTTGCTATATCTCTTTTCATGTCATTCCACCAATAGATTTCCTATAGATCACGGTACATCTTAGTGGCGCCCGGATGAATAGAATATCTAGAGTTATGGGCTTCTGCAAGAATATGTTGTCTCAACTCACCCAGTTTAGGAACACATAGTCGACCTTAATAGCGAAGCACACCATCTCCCCCTTGGGAGAAAACTTCAATCCTTTGCTAGTGGATTGCACCCTTTAGTTCAAGCAATATCGGATCGTTGTCTTGATTTTCCTTCACCTCCACTACCAAAGAAGATTCTGACCCATTCTGAACTGTTACACCACTATCTGATATGCTCATAAGACGAACTCCTAAGTGAGAAAGTCTGTGAACATCCTTTGCTAGTTCCTTTCTTTCTTCCTCAACATGGGCAACACTACCCATAAATAGTCTGCTAAAAGCATCTGCTACCACATTGGCCTTACCAGGATGGTAATGCACACTCATATCGTAGTCCTTGAGGAACTCAATCCATCTTCTCTGGCGAGATTCAACTCTTTCTGGGTGAACACATACTGAAGGCTCTTATGGTCTGTGAACACATCCTAGGCCGACTATGGATGCATCACAGTAGATAACATAATTGTCTGAACCCTCTAGTAGAGTTAAAATAGGAGTTGTAGTCAACCTAGTTTTCAATTATGCGAAGCTTTTCTCACAATCATCTGACCACTGGAACTCAACTTTTTTCTGAGTTAACTTAGTCAATGGAGAGGCTATGGATGAAAATCCTTCCACGAACCTTCTGTAATAACCCGCTAGACCCAAGAAACTTCTGATATATGTAGGAGAGATAGGTCTATGCCATTGTTTTACTGCTGTTATCTTCTAAGAATCCACTCGGATCCCTTCGCTAGACACAATGTGACCAAGGAAAGCAACAAATTGCAACCAAAACTCACATTTGCTAAACTTAGCGAATAACTGACGATCTTGGAGAGTTTGCAGTACAACCCTAAAATAACTCGCATGTTCTTCCTCATTCCTAGAATAAATGAGGATATCATCAATAAAGACGATAACTAACAAGTCCAAGTACTGCTTGAACACTCTGCTCATCAAATCCATGAAAGCTGCAGGAGCATTGGTTAGGCCAAATGACATAACTACAAATTCATAATGACCATACCGAGTTCTGAAGGCAGTCTTCGGAATGTCACTATCTCTGACTTTGAGTTGATAATAATCCGATCTGAGGTCTATCTTTGAGAAATGACTAGCACCCTGAAGTTGGTAAAACAAGTTATCAATCCTGGGATGGGATACTTATTCTTGATTGTGACCTTGTTCAACTGCCTATAGTCAATGCACATTCTGAGAACAACACTGGTGCACCCCATGAGGAAATACTAGGTCTGATGAAGCCCTTATCTAGAAGGTCTTTCAACTGCCCTTTCAATTCCTTAAGCTCTGCTGGAGCCATTCTGTAAGGAGGAATATAAATAGGTTGGGTATCTAAAAGGAGATCAATTCCAAAGTCGATTTCCCTTTCGGGAGGAACTCCGGGATGATCTTCTGGAAACTCATTGACTATGGGAACTGACTCAAGAGTTGCGGTTTCGAAGCTTGAATCCTTAACCCAAACTAGATGATAGAGACAACCCTTAGAGATCATCTTTCTGGCCTTAAGGTAAGAAATGAATCGGCCTATAGGCACTAGGCTGCTACCCTTCAATTCTAAGACTGGTTCGTCTGGAAACTGAAAACGAACAACCCTAGTTCTACAATCAACTGAGGCATAACAAGAATGTTACCATTCCATGCCTAGAATGATATCGAAATCTACCATATCTAACTCTACAAGATCTACTGAAGTGACTTTCTGGGAGACAGTGACAGGGCAATTTCTGTATACCCGTCTAGCTATAACTGGGTCACCTAATGGAATAGAGACTAAGAAAGGTTCTGAGAGAGTTTCCGAACTAACATCGAATTTGACTGCTATATAAGGAGTTACAAAGGAAAGAGTAGCCCCTAGATCTAACAAAGCATAAATATCTAAGTCAAAGACTCATAACGTACCGGTGACTACATCAGGATAGTCTTCCTGATCCTGGCGAGCCTAAGGAGCATGAAACCTGTTCTGGTGTTGTCCGCCACCTGTACCAGATGAGTTACCCTGCTGAGTCGGGCGACCTGCTGGTGCCGCTGAAGTTGTGGACTAGGCTCTTCCATTGTTACCTCCTTGACCCTGTCTAGAAGGACAATCTTTCAACCTGTGACCAGACTGACCACACCAAAGCATCCTTCTTTTCCTACAAGGCACTCGCCTGGATGGTTCTTACCATACTTAGGATAAGTTGGTAGGTTTTGGTACCTGAAACACTTCCCTGAGACTTAGAGCTTGATGTCCTAGCCTTCTGATCATTACGGAACTTGGAGGATGGAACACTAGCTGATGAAGGTACTGGAGTTGAAGACTTCTACTGAAATTGCGAGCGATTACCACCACCCAATTTCTATTGAGAATAGTCATAGTTCCCAGTCCTAGCCTTGTTGTTCTCCTTGGCCTGTTCCCTAAGCTTATTACACTCAACTTGCTGAGCGTGAGTCATGAGCCTAGAGATGCTCATATTTTCCAGCAACATAGCATTTCTACACTCTGTCTTCACCAAGTCTGACACTCCATAAGGGAACTTATTCATTTGGGCCCTGGAATCAACAACCATGTGAGGAGCATACCTCAAGAGTTAGGTAAACTTGAGCCCATACTCTTGGACTGTCATGCTACCTTGCCTTAAGTTCATAAATTCCTGAGCTTTTGCCTCTCTTAACTCTCTTGGGAAGAACCTGTCCAAAAAGGTCTCACTAAAGCAATCCCAAGTGATAGGAGCTGCATTTGTACCCTTGTTCTCTATCCACTGAGTATACCAGATATGAGCCACATCTTTAAGTTGGTAAGATGCTAACTCAACCCGATCATTCCCAGTTACCTGCATCACTTCAAAGATCTTCTTGACCTCATCAATGAAGTTCTGGGGATCCTCACCAATCTGCAATCCTAAGAACTCTGACAGATTCATCCTAACAAAATCTCACACTCTAGCTGCAGCTGACCCTACATTAGTACCTGCTGAAACTGGAATCCGCTGATTGTTCTGGTTGGTCACACTCTGAGCCAACATTTTAATGGTGTTCCGGAACTCTGCATTTGAATATTCTTGATCTGGGACTGGAGGAGCTGCGTTTTCATTCCTGGCATTCACATTCCTGGCGTTAGCTCTATGGAGAGGCATGATCACTGAAATATAGAATGTCGAGTTAGAATGGAATTAGATCATACCTTACGCACGACACGAGTAACAAGAAAATGAAGATTTTTCCAAAACACTTTGTAGCCTCCCTCTCATTAGATGTAGTGCACACTACACACCCATGAAAATGACTCTACCTAGCGCGACCTTTCAGACATCCTAGGACTCTTTAACCTAGTGCTCTGATAAAAAGGTTGTCACGCCCCGAGCTACCCTCGAGACGCGGACACGGGACCTGGGATCACATGTGACCCCAAGCTAACCCTACTGGCATGACATGAGCATACTAAGGATAACAATAACTGATGCGGAAGCTTAAATATCATGAAAAGGAAAATGATGGGGAATACCCATTCTAAAACTGAATATATCAAATTTGAGAGTTTTAATACAAGAGAAATATCAAACTCAAATACTAAGATGAATCTAACTATGTCTGAAAATGGCCTCTAACTGACTAGAATTGTTGGGACATGCCCCAGCTAAATCTAGCAAAACTGAAACTAAAGGCTGAAATACTGCAGTAAAATAACATGACTATTGTCCTCGGAGAATGAGGACTCACCACTAATGCTGCAGAGCTAGAGATCGGGAACCAATCTATGCGTGATCTGGAAGCTGAGAACCTGGACCTACATCACTAGAAGATATAGCTCAGAGTATGCATCAGTACTTGAGAGGTACTAAGCATGCAAGATAGAGTAAAGCTAAAATAACATATAACTGAACAACCAATAAAGCAAGGATATAAACTAAACATGATATAGATACTGGATACTGAACCAACTGAATGCAAAGACCACTTCTATAACATGCTGATACTTAACTGACTATACTGAAATGTGGTCAATGCAATAGAGTCTGACTGAACTGTGGGAGCTACTAATAACCGACATAAAACCACATGAACTAAATGTGGAGTTCGATGTATACTCCCCATCGAGAGGACCCAATACACATGGCCAAAGGTGTAGAGGCATGCTGGCGTGATCACTAAAAATGATGCCCGCAAAGGGGACTTACAAACTACGTGGCTCGTAGTTCTGGGACTATATGGGTGACTGACCCTAGTCCAACTCGGTATTATGCTACTCTCAATAGATTAAATGATTAACATATTAAGACTGAATTTTTGTAATATACTGGATAGCTTAAACTGTAATGCAAACTGAGAATGTAACAATTATGACTGATAATGTGACATTCGTAAACTGAAGCATGTGTATATTTGTAATAGCTGACTAATCTGACCTAGCATGCATAATTCATGAACTAACGAATATTTACAACTAGGGTTCTGAGTATCATAAGAGAAACTTAGTAATAACATGATTACCTGATTTGGAACATTAAATTAACTAGTTCATGATAATCTGCTGAAGTTCTGGAAACCCTAGGTATAGTTAATAATAGGGAATCAAGAATCTAATTGAATTCTAGGGACCTAATAGGCGAAAGGAACTCACTAGTGAAATCCCACATACCTGGTGACGAATTCCACGGAGAAATCCTTTGATTTCCGGGCTAGAACTGGAGGAAACTTGTTGCGTTCTTGAACTAGGGTTCTTGACTTCTTTCTCCTCTTAGTGTTCTAACTTTCTATGTTTTGATGAATGATTTGACTTAGGTAAGTTCTAGTTATGTTTCTAAGCTAAAACTAACCAAAACCACGTAGTTTAGGGTTAAAATGACGTAGTTTAAGGGTCCAACGAAATAGGAAAAGACCAAAAGATCCCCTGACTTAACCGTTGTCGGAGTGACTGACGGACTGTCGATCGACTAACGGTCCGTGCTGGTCAACCGTCGATCAGTGCTGGAGGCTGAAATTTGGGGCATCGATCCACGGACACAGACCACGGTCTGTGACCTGACCTACGGACCGTAGGTCCAGCCGTGGGTCAATACTTAGCTGAATTTTTCTCTGAGGTTCTGGGGGAGGTTGCTGATGCGAACCACGGACCACCAGCACGGGTCGTGGGTCACCCTACGGTCCGTGAGTGGCGTCCGTGAGTTGCACTTGCAACTTCTGGAAATCTGTTTTACGGTCTATTTTTGGATACGGGGTGTTACACATATGGTATTTTTGGATCACTTTGTATAACTGGTTTTGAGGAATTTGAAAAGCAGAAACTGACAGTTGCAGAAATAGTAAATCCACTCGATAGCTTTCAAATAGAGAATTGCAGTGTGGTGATTACTAATCCATCACATAAGTATGTGAAGGTAGATCAAGTATATAATAATAAAGCTACATTGAAGTATGTGATGGAGCAATATGCAATTGCGAAACGATTTCAGTTTTAAACAAACAGGTCAAATTCAATCAGGTAACATCATTTGTATAAATTTGTTCTACTCTTGTTAGGTGCATAATTTTGACTTATCTGAATATATTGATTATTTTATGTGTAGTTATACACTTGTGTGTTTATCCGATGAATGTGGCTGGTTAATGAAGGCCTCAGATATTAACAAATCAGGAATGTTTAGAATAAGAGCGTTCAACGCTGAACATACATGTTCACTGAAAGATAGGGTGTATTCACAACGACAAGTAACAAGCAATTTAGTTGGTAGAATTGTTAAGCCTAAATTGGTATATCATAAAAGGAAATACACACCTATTGGCATAAAAAAGATATGAAGTTGGATCTTGGTGTTGATATAACTTACATGTTGGCTTGGAGGGTTAAAGAAAGGGCTTTAATTTCTTTGAGGGGGACGCCGGAGGGATCGTACAGCAAACTACCTAATTATTTGTAGATATTGGATATTACATATCCAGGATCCCATATACGCTTGAAGAAAACGAATGAAGATAGGTTTCTGTACCTATTTGTTGCATTGGATCCTTTCATTAAAGGATTTGACCATTGCCGACATGTAGTTGTAGCTGATGGGAGTCACCTCCGAGGACCTTATAATGGAACTTTTATAGCAGCAAGCACGACAAACGGTGCAGGTATATAAATATGTATTTTATATTATATATACATATATAAATTCTGAATGACTGTTATACATAACTCTTTGTATATATATATACTTATAATCTGCAATTTTGTAACTATATAAATATGTATGTGTAGGACATATCTTTCCACTAGCATATGGTGTCTTAGATTCAGAGAATGATGCCTCTTGGACTTGAGTTTTTAAACAACTAAGAGATTCGTATAGGGAAAGAAATAATATGTGTGATGTGTTTGATAGGAAAGAGAGCATCATAAAGGTTGTTACGCAAATGTATAATGATGTGCCACACTATGCTTGTATGTGGCACTTGTGGAAGAATGTTCAAACAAAGTACAGAAAATTCCATGAAAAATTAAGTCTAGTATTCTATACAATGGCAAAGACATGCAATCAATCTAATTTAGATAGACTAATGAAAATAGTAGAGAAGGTAGATATACAAGTAAAAGAATACTTGGAGTTAGCTGGATATGATAAGTGGTCTAGGATTTATGCACCAGTTCATCGCGGTTGGTCAATGATATCGAATATCACAAAAAGTATTAATGCAGCATTAGTTTCAGCAAGAGAATTGTGAATTTATGATTTTCTAGAGGAAGTTAGGCTGATGTTCGACAGATGGAATTGTGATAACAAAAAAGAGGCATCATTCACATTTACTCCCTTGATTGGAAAATTTTAGGAGATACTCAAAATCAATGAAGCAATAAGTACGCGACTGATGGTATGGTTTCTATATATTTGTATATTTGTATAAATTTGTACATAATAATCTGTTTTGCTTCATTTTTGTATATTGCACGTTTTTCCGTCAACTGAATATGTTCACAATGTCAATGATAAGGCCAGAAATTATATAGTTTGTCTTCCGAAGAAGAGGTGTACTTGTGGAAGCTTTCCGTATGAAGCAATACCATGTGAACATGCTTGGGATGTTCTGAAGGTCAAGAGCTTAGGACCAGATAAGTTCTGCTCGAATATATACACACCAAAAACAGTGTTGAAGACTTATGATTTTCCAATATACCCATTACCAGATAAAACAGAGTGGGTGGTCCTGGATACATAATGACTGATTTAGTTCTGCCTCCAATATTCAAAAGGCCTCGTAGAAGATCAAGAAAAAAGTTTTGCAACAAATCAACAAGAGAGATGTTTGACTCTAAGGGGACAAATACATGCAGTACATGTGGAGTTGCAGGTCACAATAGGTGTTCTTGTAGAAATCAGCCTCGGGGAGTTTAGAAAATATTCAATTTGAATTGTGTATGATGATTTTATACATTTAATAATGACTCACTTTGGCCATTTGAATATTATTTGAGTTGTATTGATACATAATCATGGTTGGTAATTCAATTTAGTTTTAAAATGATATTTCAATCGATATTGGACTATATATGTAATCCTAAACAAATCTACAAATAAATTTAACAAGTACCCCCCTACGTATAACTATTTTCAATAGGTGTTATCACAACAATAAACATTGTGAAAGTTCAACTAGGTATAAATTAGTGTTCATATAAATGTAGACTTTATATATGCAGTTGTATAATTGAGCTATTTCAGTGATTAATTGTATAAAATAGTTGGAAGAATTGTGTTAATTATTATATAAATTAGTTTGTACAAAGTGATTTTGATTTGTAAAATTGTATAAATTTGTTTTAGTTGAATTGCTACTTGAATATGTATAATTCATTGATAGTTGTAGTCTATGTGGAGTTAGTGTCTGTATAAGTTAGTGTTCGTATAAATGTAGACTTTTATATCTGCAGTTGTATAATTGAGCTATTTCAGCGAGTAATTGTATAAATAGTTGGAAGAATTTATTTGTGTTAATTATTGTATAAATTAGTTGTTATAAAGTGATTTTGATTTGTAAAATTGTATAGATTAGTTTTAGTTGAATTTCTACTTGAATATGTATAATTCATTGATAGTTGTAGTTTAAGTGGAGTTATTGTCTGTATAAATTAATGTTCGTATAAATGTAGACTTGATATTTGCAGTTATATTTTGGTATACAGTCTGCAGATAACATTTGGTATTTTTGGGATTACTTTGTATAACTAATTTTGACGAATTTGAAAATCATAAGGTGTCATTTGCAGGAATAGTGAGTCCACTAGATATCTCAGTTGGACTGTATAATTGCATATGACATATAAACTAACAAACAAATTAAGAAGACAACTAATATAATTTTTTGTTATTTGTATACATTCACTGTCAGTTTGTATTCTATAGTAATGATTGCGTTTGTATAATGATTTCTCAATTAAATTGTATAATTTTTCAAAAATTATTGTATAATCTGTCAAACTACTCATTTGTATAAATTAGTATATATCAGTTTATATTCACGAAAAAAATTGTATAATATATGAAACATCACACAAATAAAAACGCAAAACTGAATTCATTAAAAAAAATAGAGCCAACAAAATGTTGTTCCCATCAAACTGGAATATTCAAAAAGTATTACTGCTAATATAAAATTTCAAACAAACATAAAGAAAAATACAATAAAACTAAATGACTGTGATACGTTCACTACTATCAACATCAACGTGATATCTCATTGGCTTGTCTGGTGCCTCACTGTCACTAATCGCCTCAGCCTGAATTTTGAGCATGCCATAATTCCACAATAGCGTTGCATATCTGCTACGCATTAAATCAGGATCAAATGGACCTGCTGGAATGCCATTGCCATCACTGAAGAACTCCGCATATGCTGAACTGTATACACCACAATCCCTATATACAAATACATAAAAATATATGGTGTTTTCCAGTAGTTGAATTATGAAAAAGAAGGTCCTCAAAAAAGAATAAGTGTATAATAACTTACAAGCTGCCTTGAGGTTGATGAGGGATATCATTCATATAAACGATTTCAAAAGAATCAAAATTTGTGTGCAATCTGTATTTCGACTGAGAAAGCACATCCAATCCTTTCTTTTCATAAAATCCAGACATTGAAAGATACATGGGTATAAGTTGTGCATATTTTTTATCTCATTGAGTACATGTGAATTGTGAATGGAATCTCTGAGTGAATCATATACCATTATACAACGTTCATTGAAAGACACAACAATCAATACCCAGTGTAATCTCTCCTTCACATTAACCGAAATGAATATATTATCAACAATAAATCATGGCACAACAACATGCATCATATATCCATTAATGTACTCAAGAATAGTCTCTTTATAGTTGGCCTTAGATGCGAGACCATTTGTTTCAAAATATACTTCCCAAATGTTGTGAATCAGCGTGTTAAAATAACAGTCAACAGTGCTGAAGGTGTATGTGCCGCTAGGATTGTACTTTCCCTTTTTTCCTCACATAGTACAATATCACATTTATGTGTTGTAGGAATTAAAGTAAAAAAAAAAAAATACAAATGCAATGAATTTATATTATTAAAAAAATGGAGTAAAAATTATACCGAATCATCCAGCAGTTGTCCAGGATTAGCTAGTTTGTAGAACCAATTCTTGTCAGAAATAGTACATATACCAAAATTCATGAGCTTTGTTAAGGTAGTCTTTTTCTTTTTGTATCGATCATCATCGTTTATCCTATAATTCAGTTAAAAGGTTATGCACAACTAATTTGTAATATACATAATTGTGAAATTAAATATATTATAAAAATTAAACATGAGTGGTATAATTTAATTTTTATTATATATACACTTACTTATTTTTGTGTCTAGCAAGAAGACCTTTTCTTAACCATTTCTAGAAATTGGTATATAGCGATGTATCATGTGTTCCAGTAATAGAATCAAAAAGATGTTTTTGATCAAAGATTACAGGCAACTTTGAAGAACTACCTGAAATGAGATAATAAGTAATTGTGAGGACTGTATAAATCATGATTGTATATGTATAAATCAAACCAAATGTATAAAGTTGAAATTATACAAGAAGAAGATTCAAAAGTTGTAATGTATGGCGATGTATTATATCGACCTGGACGCCTAATTCGATGGATTAGTGTCTCATTAACCACTCTTGCCTCTGAATATAAGAAAATACTTTTTTCTGGGTTGAGTCTCTAAAGTTGTAGACCAGGGATCAGTATCGGAGATTCCGTTAGGACTCTATTGTAGCTTGCATCAACAGGAGATAGCATTTGAATCGGTGTGACACATATGATGTGTTCTATAGCGTTTTGCATGTTATGATCTGATTGATCAACGCCACCAATAGAATTTTGTTTTTGAACATCTTCTATTTGATCAGGTACATATTCATCGTTGACAAAAACATCATATATAAAACCAAAATAATCAAGTATAAATAATCTGTTTATATTAAATAATAAAAAATAAAATATGTACCACTGAATTTTTGCTAACTTTTAAATGATCATCCATGAAATCCGAATCTACTTGATATTCAGGAGGTAAATCTTGACCAACAGGCTTAAAATAATATAAACACAAACTTTTAATAAAAAAAAGATCCAATCAATTATACAAAATTATCAATATACACAGACGTATACAAAAAATATCATATAAGCGATAATCAAACTCTACAATTGTATCTTCCGGTGATAACTCGTCAGTGATGGAAACCTTCAAAGAATGACCAACAGTCTTGAATTTAATTAATTTATATAAAAATATTAAACACAAACAGAGGTATACAAAGACAACAGAAAAGTAAAAACAAACCTCTGAAATCTTTTCATCCGGTGATAACTCATCAATGATAGGAAGCTTCAAAGACTGACCAACAGGCTTAAAAAACAAACTCTTAATAAATGTGTATGCAAACAGAGACTTTATACATAAAAGTTTAAAGCATAAATACATATATAAAAACATCTATTAAGAACATAATCAAACCTCCTCTTTTTTCTAACCTAGTGACAACTCATCTGTTATGGGGACCTTTAATAAATAAGAATGTCCATAAATTAACATATGAACATATATTGTATAACAATTATACAAACAGGTGATGTGTATAGATTTCAATTTGTATATAAGTAATTATAGAAATAAATAATTGAAAGTTGCACATATACGTTCAAATAATATTGAATTACCTCATTGTTCTCTAAGTTACTCATTTCATCTGGACGTTGTAGTCCGGAAAGTGAACATGGAGACTGTATAGGTAACTGCTGCATGCCCCCAATTGGAGATTTCGATGGAACTTCTAAACCAGAAACCTGAAACGAACTCTTATAAATTCAACATACAAAATTGAATTTATATAACAAATATAATTATATGTTTGAACACAAAATCTTGGCAGTTAATTTTTTGGTGATAATGACATTCAACACAACATTGAAGTTGTCTTGTATCAACTTTCTTAAATCTGTAAACTCTTTCTTTACCTAGAAATACATGAAGGTATGAATTTTTTAAAATGTTTAAATTAAATATACAACAATATGTGCAATAGTATTATACTTACAGACAATTTGAATAAATCAAATTCAACATGCGAAATGTTTATTTGAGATGACTCGCTGGTTGATGATGTAACATATGTATCATTTGATTTTTTACGTTTCACATGTAATTGATTGATGACTGTCTTGGTTACAGCAATAGCAGGTTGCTTTGTGTGCCTCACACGTCGAGTCTTCACTGATGGAGAGACTGGGGCATTACGTGTTTGTGGCCTTTTTATATTGTGATCTTGACGAACTTTGGGTGGAGTCTTCTTTGATATAACCAGGACAGATTGCCTGAGCCTCTTCTTGGTAGGTGAGATCCCAGAATAAGATACAATATTTTCCTTTCCCTTATTGTTAATTGATTTTGGTGGGTCTTGAAAGTCATCATCTGAATCAGGGGATTGTATAACATCATCTGCTTCAATCTTTGAAGGTGGTATTGGTGGTGAAGTTGTATTAGATTGGACATACTATGGCATCAATGAAATAAATGCAATTTCCAATGGAATTGGAGTTATGTTCCGAAAAGTAATTTGAAATGTATAAAAAAAATTACATATATATAAAATTAGTCAGTAAATACATACACTATTTATAAAGAACACAAAATTTGTATATGCATAAACACTTATAACTCAATTTTTGTATATGTATAAAAATGAAAGTTATATTGATTGTATATGTATGAATATGATAAAAAATATTTGAATATAAAATAAAGAACAACACACATTAAAAATAGACAAAAAAACATATCGAATTATTGACATCACTGAACATTCCTTTCATGAAGGACTCGATGCGAGGATAATCCTTTTTGGTGACCCAGTTGAGTATTCTAGGAATGTGGTCAGATTTCTTAACAACAATATTGTTATCTATCTTTGAACAACATTCATAAAACTAAACTTGCATAGCAATAGGAAATCCATGAATTCCGTAGTACTTCCATGTTCTTGTCATCTTTCCATGTAAATAATTTGCTAGCTCCTCAAACGCTTTGTTACCCCCACGGATAATCCATATACAATCCAAATTCTATCAAGTCAAAGTCGATTCGCTCAATTGTTGTAAAGATTGGCTCTTCGGATAGAATTTAAGAATGAATGAAATACAGAATTCCAAACTTCAATGCATCATCAGCGTTGTCACCCCATACCTTATTATTAAAACTTTGAACAAACTCTGCTTTCGATACGCTTTTTCTTTCTGAAAAATACATGTGAAGAATTATATTTGATTCTTCAGTGTTAAACACAAATTGTGACAAATCATCACTGCCTTTAAGCCCAAAAACAAGACAGAAATCCCTACGGGTGAAACGTAGAGTGGTACCATTTATGTAAATCATAATGGCATCAGTAGAATTACCATCTACCTCTCGCAACATAAAACATCTAAACAGTTGTGCTTGAACATGACAACGATGCATGCTTGATATTTGAGCAAAACAAAATGATGCGCAAAATTGATTGAACACAACTTCGGGCAATGTGGAGTGTAACTTATCCATTACCCCAATACTGATATAGCATTGCATGTGTGGGGTGTAAAGTGGATCTTGTAACACCCCGTATTCGAAACAGACAAAAATATAGATTTCGAGAAGTTGCAGGTGCAACTTACGGTCACCATCCACGGACCGTAGGTCAGACCACGGCCCGTGCTGGTGGTCCGTGGTTCACCACTGCAACCCCTCCCAGACTCA
>JAJOOD010015042.1:0-30360 GCA_029582525.1 Solanum tacnaense | reverse complement strand
CAGCTAAACAAGTTTCCGGTAACTTCCGAAGCACATTTTTAAGAACTTTTTGGGTCAAATTCAAATATAATCATTTCATTAAGTTCTCAACTCCAAACTCACATGTGAGGCTCTAGTTTCACTAGTTCGTTTTTAGGGTCGTTACACTAGTAGAACGCCTAAATCATCCTGATCTAGGAGTTATGGTCATTTGAAGTCAACCCAAAACTCATACTTAGCTTAACTTGTAAAATTTCAGATTTTGCTATTTACAATTTAATTCTTTTTGGAACTCAAGGCGCTACATCTAGTGACCTTAACACTTAAGAAATTTTAATTCCTCGGTAAAATCCTACTCACAACGAAGAACGGTTCGGGTCTTAGTTCAATTTTTTTTTCTGGGGTGTTACAACCTTGGTCTTGTACGACATTTTATGTCAATAATGCAGCCGAAAAGGAATTCCCATGTTAGTTATAAATTATAAACCTTTAAATAAATTTTTAAAATGGATTAGGTATCCCATTCCAAATAAAAAGGATTTTCTGTCAAGATTATATGACGCCAATAAATTTTCTAAATTTGATTTAAAATCAGGATATTGGCAGATCAAAATATTTAAAGAACATTCTTATAGAACTGCATTTAATGTCCCATTTGGACAATACAAATGGAATGTTATGCCATTTAGTTTAAAAAATGCTCCTTTAGAATTTCAGAAAATCATGAATGATATTTTCAACCCATATTAGGACTTCATCATTGTTTATATTGATGATATTTTGGTTTATTCAAAGACTCTGGAAATGCAATTAAACATTTGGACATTTTCAAGAAAATAGTTATACAAAACGGTTTGGTGATTTCTAAACATAAAATGAGTTTATTTCAAACTGAAGTTAGATTTTTAGGACATTTTATTTGTCAGGGGAAGGTGACCCCTATTCAACGATCGATTGATTTTGCATCAAAATTTGCTGATGTTATTACAGATAGGACGCAATTGCAGAGATTCTTGGGAAGTTTAAATTATATTTCCCCCTTTTACAAGAATTTATCTCATGATTTATCCCCATTATACGACAGGCTAAAAACGGATCATAAAATTCCTTGGATTGATAGTCTCACCAATTTGGTAAAAAATATTAAACTTCATGTTAAATCTTTGCCTTGTCTAACTCTTGCTAACCCAGCTTGGCAGAAGATTGTAGAGACATATGCGTCTAACATTGGCTATGGAGGAATGAGACAAATCAATCCTCATGACAAAACTGAATATCTGATTCGATTTCATTCAGGAAAATGGAGAGATTCTCAGGAAAAATATGCTACGGTGGCCCATGAAATGCTAACCATAGTTAAATGTGTTTTGAAATTTCAAGATGATTTTTATAATCAAAAGTTTCTTATAAAAACTGATGCTCAATCTGTCAAATTTATGTTTGATAAAGATTTTAAGCATGATGCTTCAAAATTAATATTCGCCAAGTGGCAGGTACAGTTAGCCACATTTGATTTCGAAATCCATTACAAAAAAGGGAGTGATAATTCTATTCCAGATTTCTTATCTAGAGAATATCTAACTTCTTTAGAATGAGCTTTCTCAATCCTTTCTTTAACGATTAAACATTGGTAAATATCTTAAAGGTGGTTCCGCTAAACTAAGACGTACATGAGATTATCCTATGGAAAATCATTGATAGTATGGTGATGGATATTTTCACCATTTATAATTGTGAAGAAGTCATCGACTTTGATGATCAAAACTATTATTATCAGGATTATTATGATTTCTATGATCTTATAGATGATTAAAATAAAATGCTTTGTTTGTAGGATGGACACCCCTTGGGTGACCAAGGGTCACGGTAGAGAAAGTAACTCTCGAGGAAGGGGCATATCTTCCCCAGGTTCCTCTTCAGGGTCTTCATACGGATCCTCATCAAACTCCTAGATATTACAGCGCTATGGCAAGAGTCTTATAAACTTGCCCTCAAAAGGAGCACAAAAGGCGACATCATCGTCAGTACATTTGGAAGATATTCCAAAAGGTAGCCTGTTATATGCAGAGCTACATGCATATTTGTCCCAAAAGTTAAAAGGTGATACCTTTGCCTCTATTGCCAAAGAGGATGTTAATGATATCAAATCGTATCAAAAGGTAGTTAAAAAAGAAATAATATATCTTTTGGAAAACTCTGAAATTCAGAGGAAAGATATTCCAGCGCTATCTGATTAACGAATTATATTTCCCGGGTGAATCATATAAAACCCGCTCATATTATGAGACCATTTTGATAAGTACTGGTAGTGTTGATTTTCAGCACTTTTCGAGATACAATACTAGTGAGAATGTTTATAACTTCTCTAAAATGATCATAAAGTAGATTATTTCTATAGAAGATTGGGGTAATGCCTCAATGAAAGAAAGACAGATCAGTCTAAACAAGATACCCACTAATTTTACTTATTGGAATTATATTAACGCCTTCAGTAAAGTCCTCTACTGTAATAATGAGAGGCATAAACATACTTGGTTTGTGAAGGTTTGTTCAAAGATATTTGATGAACCAATCCCTAATTGGTTCTTGATTTGGTGGTCATAGCACGGCCCGACTATAAAGATTCTACCAGATCCTTTCTTAAAATTATATAAAGAATGGGTTAAGGTTTCGCCAGATTTAAATAAATTATATCACACTGATCATATTTGTTATATGGAACAAATTCAATAGATCTATTTTTTCATAGAATTCTCGATCCCTTGGATCCATAAATGGACCCCAGAAGTCGGTTATACCGAAGAATAGATTCTGTGTTTATACCGCATCTATTTTAATAATTTTTGGGACAAATTGATGAAAAAAGATCCCAAGAAGAAGGTGTTATATGGTCAAGAATTGCTAGACCTTATCAGTCAAAGAATCCAAGATTAGGGTACTGATTCTCACAAAGTGCTTATTGGTGACAACTCTGTTAAGCATATTGCTAGAAGAATTTCCATTCAAGATCGAAACACAGAAGAGATGATAAATGAATACCTAGAAGAGGTTAGGAGAAATATTCTTCTCAATATCACTCATTACGCAAAGTCAGACGACACTTCTATGAGATGTGAAACAAGTGAGGATTGTCAAGAAGATACTCAACCATGTGGAGGAGATGCACTGAAAGATTTCCTAATCAACTTAAAAGGAAAAGAGGTGTTGTAAAAGTTATCTCGAACAGTGAAAAGTCACTATCAACAGTAGAAACACTATTAAGCCACAGTAGATATACTGCTCATAAGGCCCAAAGAGGTCCCCACTATCCCTGTACCTAGATGCTTTACTTTTATATAAATAAGTTTGTTTTCCTTAGTTGAAGAGCAGTTTCAGAAACCCTCTTTCTTGTAACTCTCTTGTAATTTATGAGTTTTCCGGATTACCGGAGTGGTGAATAAAGCGTGTTGTTCTTCTATAAGCTCTGGTGTTGGCTTCAAGGTACATTAAATTCTTCCTTTATTTTACTTTCTCTTATTCTTCGACCTGAGCCGTGACTATGTCCAGCTAAAGAATTATATCAATGTGATAACTAACTTCACTTTTATATTTACCATGAAAGAGATATGCTTTATTTAAATATGCATAAATTTATATATGGTTTCTTGATTTGGTTCCGAGATGGTGGTACAGTCAGATTCAATACAACAAGTTAGTGGCTTTGTCTTAGCGACTCCGTCTAGCCAGCCGTGGTCTCTGCCCGATAAGGAGTAAAAAGGGCGCCTTATACCCGGTCAGAACTGCTAGACAAATGGGCTCACTAACAATACATATTTGAATCTCGACAGACCCTTTGCTTGGGTAAAAGGATCAAATCCTTCCATACATTTATCAAACTATATAAAAAATTGTTTATATTTCGATTTGAATGTTAACTTTGCTATTAGCAGTTTCTATCTGGGTAAGACGATGATCACAAATCATTTGATTTTGTTTAAGAGATTTAATCTCATTTTTCAAAGTTTCAATTTCTCCTTTTAAATGATCAAAAGAAGTACCAAGAATAAAAACAGTTTGTTTAGCAAGTCTATTATTAAGTTCAGACAAAGAATAAGGTGCAGAATATTCAAATTCAAAATTATTTTTGGTTAAAATCAATTATACCCTCCAATTATACTTGGAACTCCATTTATAAATGCTATTTATCCTTTTACCAGTATAACTGCGAAAGGTTTCTCTGCCACTTATAAAGACAGAGATATTAGTTATACTTTTATCACTGATCCTATTTCCCATGATATTAATGCTTTGATCATGAAAAAAATTGATACATTGAAATCTACCAAAGTAAAGGAAAAAATTAAATTGATTTTCGAACAAATTGCTATTGATATTTGTGCTGATCATCCTAGTGCTTTTTGGAATCGAAAAAAGCATATTGTTACTCTTCCATATGAAGATAATTTCTCTGAGGAATATTCCTACGAAGTCTCGTCCCTGTCAGATGAATGCTTAATTAGTTGAGTTCTGCAAGAGAGAAATTGATAATTTATTACAAAAGGGTTTGATAAAACCTTCTAAATCACCTTGGTCTTGTATGACATTTTATGTCAATAATGCAGCAGAAAAGGAATGTGGTATTCCTAGGTTAGTTATAAATTATAAACCTTTAACTAAAATTTTAAAATGGATTAGGTATCCCATTCCAAACAAAAAGGATCTCATGTCAAGATTATATGACGCCAATATATTTTCTAAATTTGATTTAAAATCAGGATATTGGTAGATCCAAATATTTAAAGAACATTCTTATAGAACTGCACTTAATGTCCCGTTTGGACAATACGAATGGAATGTTATGCCATTTGGTTTTAAAAATGCTCCTACTGAATTTTAGAAAATCATGAATGATATTTTCAACCCATATTTGGACTTCATCATTGTCTATATCGATGATATTTTATTTTATTCAAAGACTCTTGAAATGAATATTAAACATTTGGACATTTTCAAGAAAATAGTTATACAAAACGGTTTGGTGATTTCTAAACCAAAAATGAGTTTATTTCAAACTGAAGTTAGATTTTTAGGACAACTTATTTTTCAGGGGAAGATTACCCCAATTCAACTATCGATTAATTTTGCTTCAAAGTTTGCTGATGTGATTACAGATAGGACGCATTTGCAAAGATTCTTGGGAAGTTTAAATTATATTTCCCCCTTTTACAAGAATTTATCTCGTGATTTATCCCCATTATATGAAAGGCTAAAAAAGAATCATAAAACTCCTTGGACTGATAGTCTCACCAATTTGGTAAAAAATATACAACTTTGTGTTAAATCTTTGCCTTGTCTAACTCTTGCTAACCCAGCTTGGCAAAAGAATGTAGAGACATATGCGTCTAACATTGGCTATGGAGGAATATTGAAAAAATCAATTCTCATGATAAAACTGAATATCTGATTTGATTTCATTCAGGAAAATGGAGTGATGCTAAAAAAATATATGCTATGGTGGCCCATGAAATGCTAACCATAGTTAAATGTGTTTTGAAATTTCAAGCTGATTTATATAATCAAAAGTTTCTTATAAAAACTGATGCTCAATCTGTCAAATTTATGTTTGATAAAGATTTTAAGCATGATGCTTCAAAATTAATATTCGCCAGGTGGCAGGCACAGTTAGCCCCATTTGATTTCGAAATCCATTATAAAAAAGGGATTGATAATTCTCTTCCAGATTTCATATCTAGAGAATATCTAACTTCTTAAGAATGCGCTTTCTCAATCCTTTCTTTACCGATAAAACATTGGCAACTATATTAAAGGTGGTTCCACTAAACCAAGACGTACAAGAGATTATCCTATGGAAAATCATTGATAGTATGGTGAAGGATATTTTCACCATTTATAATTGTGAAGAAGTCATCGACTTTGATGATCAAAACTATTATAATCAAGATTATTATGATTTCTATGATCTTATAGATGATTAAAACAAAATGCTTTGTTTGTAGGATGGACCCTCCTTGGGTAACCAAGGGTCACGGCAGAGGGAGTAACTCTCGAGGAAGGGGCAGATCTTCCCCAGGTTCCTCTTCAGGGTCTTCATACGGATCCTCATCAAACTCCCCGATATTACAATGCTATGGCAATAGTCTGATAAACTTGCCCTCAAAAGGAGCACAAAAGGAGACATCATCGTCAGTTCATTTGGAAGATATTCCAGAAGGTAGCCCGTTATATGTAGAGCTACAAAACTATTTGTCCCAAGAGGAAAAAGGTGATACTTTTGCCTCTATTGCCAAAGACGATGTTGATGATATTAAATCATACGAAAAGGTAGTTAAAAAAGAATAATGTTTCTTTTGGAAAACTCTGAAATTCAGAGGAAAGATGAACCCTGGAAGATATTCCAGCGCTATTGATTAACAGATTACATTTCCCTGGTGAATCATATAAAACCCGCTCATATTATGAGACCATATTGATAAGCACTCGTAGTGTTGATTTTCAGCAATTTTCGGGATACAATACTAGCGAGAATGTTTATAACTTCTCTAAAGTGATCATAAAGCAGATTATTTCGATAGAATATTGGGTTATTGCCTCAATGAAAGAAAGACAGATCAGTCTAAACAAGATACCCACTAATTTTACTTATTGGGATTATATTAACGCCTTCAGTAAAGTCTTCTACTATAATAATGAGAGGCATAAACATACTTGGTTTGGGAAGGTTTGTTAAAAGATATTTGATGAACCAATCCCTAATTGGTTCTTGAACTGGTGGTCATAGCACGGCCCGACTATAAAGATTCTACCAGATCCTTTCTTAAAATTATACAAAGAATGGGTTAAGGTTTCGCCAGATTTAAATAAATTATATCACACTGATCATATTTGTTATATGGAACAAATTGAATAGATCTCTTTTTCATAGAATTCTCGATCCCTTGGATCCATATATGGACCCCAGAAGTCGGTTATACCGAAGAATAGATTATGTGTTTATACTGCATCTATTTTAATAATTTTTGGGACAAATTGATGAAAAAAGACCCCAAGAAGAAGGTGTTATATGGTCAAGAATTGCTAGACCTTATCAGTCAAAGAATCCAAGATTAGGGTACTGATTCTCACAAAGTGCTTATTGCTGACAACTCTGTTAAGCATATTGCTAGAAGAATTTCCATTCAAGATGGAAACACAGAAGAGATGATAAAGGAATACCTAGAAGAGGTTAGGAGAAATATTCTTCTCAATATCACTCATTACGCAAAGTCAGACGACACTTCTATGAGATGTGAAACAAGTGAGGATGCTTAAGAAGATACTCAACCAAGTGGAGGAGATGCACCGAAAGATTTCCTAATCAACTTAAAAGGAAAAGAGGTGTTGTAAAACTTATATCGAAAAGTGAAAAGGCACTATCAATAGTAGAAACACTGTTAAGCCACAGTAGATATACTACTCATAAGGCCCAAAGAGGTCCCCACTATCCCTGTACCTAGATGCTTTACTTTTCTATAAATAAGTTTGTTTTCCTTAATTGAAGAGCAGGTTCAGAAACCCTCTCTCTTTTGTTTGTTCTCTCTCTCTTGTAACTCTCTTGTAATATGTGAGTTTGCCGGATTACCAGAGTGGTCAATAAAGTGTGTTGTTCTTCTATAAGCTCTGTTGTTGGCTTCAAGGTACATTAAATTCTGCCTATATTTTACTTTCTCTTACTCTAAGACATGAGCCGTGACTATGTCCGGCTAAAGAATTATATCTTTGTCGAATAACTAACTTCACTTTTATATCTACCATGAAAGAGCTAGGCTTTATTAAACTATGCATAAATTTATATATGGTTTCTTGATTTGGTTCCGAGATGGTGCTACAGTCAGATTCAATACAACAAGTTAGTGGCTTTGGCTTAGTGACTCTGTTTAGCCCATCGTGGTCTTAGCCCGAAAAGGAGTAAAAAGGGTGCCTTATACCCGGTTAGAACTGCTAGACATATGGCTCACTAACAATACGTATTTGAATCTCGACAGACCCTTTGCTTCGGTAAAAGGATCAGATCCTTCCATATAGTCATCAAACTATATAAAAATTTGTATATATTTCGATTCGGAGTTTTCCTTGAATTAGGATGTTAACAAGCTAGATTGAAAATGACCGCGCGGACTACCGCCCGTCTTCGGAGATCCTGTTTCGTTGGTAACAGAGCCATGAAACTTTCATGGTAAATATGAGATTGATGTGAAGTATTTTGGCTAAGATATATTCTCTTGTTCATGGATCTAGGAGATACTAGTACTAAAAGCACTCGATTGGAAGAGGTAGTTATATCTCAAAATCTTGATTTGTTAAACAAATGGACTATTCCGAAAATTTATATTAAAACAATTTATGACTATGGTTGGTTTGATAAAATCTCTCATAAACATTTGATTAAAAGAACTGAGCAATCTTTAAACATTTGATTAAAACAACTGAGCAATCTTTGGCGTTAAACTCGTCTGGACAGACTATTCGTTTATTAAATAAGCGAGATATTGATTTATTTAAATCTCAATACAAGTTCTTACATATTGGCATGGTACAAATTGCTTTTAAGCCTTTAACCCTTAAAGGGTTACTTGAGACATTTTTAGTTGCACTTCGCGATGCGAGAAATTTAAATTTTCGACAATCCTTGATGGGTTCGATTGAATCCACGGTAGCCTATGGCGCAGTTTATTTCAATACTCAGCCTCGTGGACCGACATTACAATAGGTGTATGGGAATTTGTAGTTATCTTTGACTGATTCTAATATATTAGATGCCTTGACTCTAAATGTTAAAACGCATGGTTATGAATATGCACCTGGATCTGAATTGATTGGTTTATCTTATAGAATTTATTTTAAATTACTTGCTACTTTAAATCCTAGATGTAAGTTATATGATACATCTGATCAAACTATTATCGTGGAAACTAATTTCGCTAAGTCTAAGGTCACTACTAGAAGACCTATTAAATGGAAAGAAATTAATTTTCCTCCTACTTGGACTTTGGATTCTATTATACATCCTAAACAAATGACTGATGCTGTCAATACTTCAGATTATTCTCATATTACGCAAAATTCTGATGGTAAGATTTGCATTCAGTTCGATGAGAAAAATGTTCCTTATAATAGACATTCGTTTTCTGATAGGAGACTTGCTATTCAACATATTTCTCCTATTGAACCAATTTATGGTCCTGCTCGTAATCGTGCAGCTTCTTTGCATACTTTATCCTCTGTTCTTTCTGATAAGAATAGGATAAAATTGATCCTCGTTTGAATATTGTTCAAGCTAATGATAAATCATCTGATATTACTGATAAGGATATTCTTTCTGCATTCGAAATGGATTTCAACCTAAATGATATTTGATGATGGATGAGCATCAAATTGATTTTAGTCCAGGTTCACTGGCAACAAAATATATTCAAAATAAATTTTCAGGTGATAAATGGAACTGGTTTAAAACTTGGTTTTTTGACACTTATAGTGCTAATAAATTAAATAATATTTTCTCAAGAATTTTATGAAACATGTGCTTTACATAATCATATCATGTTCTTTGTTCCTTTGTTTATAACCACCTATTTACCTTTGTTTATCAATGTCCTGGAACGATCTTATAAGGATGAATTAGGTAATATCATCAAAGCTATTTATCCCCCTCAGGCACCTTTCATTTTACCTAATAATACTAGTATTACCTTTACTGCCTTTCAAAATTTTGTGAAAGAAGAAGTTGCGGCAGTCAGCATCAATGAAATTAATAACCTGATTTCTCAAAATAATTATTTAGGACTTTATGTTAAATTTTTGGGTGAACATATTAGTTCTCTTGATAAAAAATTAGACGAACTAACTGCTTCGATAATTCAAATAAAAATAGATTTAAAATCTTCTGAGAAACCTTCTACTTTAAAACAGCTCTCAGAACTCTCTACTCATGTGAAACGGCCTCCTGAGATTCAGGATTTTATTATAAAACCCGTTTTTGATCTAGAAGAACTCCTTAATAAGAAGTTAGATGAATTTAGTGCTAAACCAATTGATTTATCTTAAGCTTTTGCTGGTGAGAAAGAACAAGCTTTTGATTTTAAAGAACATGTTGCATTAGATGTTAATAAACTTCATGGTTTCCCCAAAAAGAATAGTGGTGATCCTAAATTTGCTTATAAGCCTAGTATGCAAACATATTACTATTCTCTACCGACTCCTCAAGATGTGTTGATAGAGGAACGCGACTGGAATCAGACCAATACTTCTTATAGTGGTTTTGAAAATTATGAATGGAATGTTGACGGTCTTACTGATAGATAATTAACTATCCTTGATCATCGTATGCTGATGTATACTACAATCTGTAAAAATACTAATAATACAGATAAAAATATTTGCAAACTGATTATTGCAGGTTTCACTGGCCAAATCAAAGGTTGGTGCGATAATTATATGAGTTCTGAGGCAAAAACTGTTGTGGTTAATGCTAAGACTGATAACGAAGGAGTTGATAACTTAGGCATGGCTCTAGTAGGGAAAAGAGAAGATGTTGTTTATACCCTAGTTCTAACTATTTTAGAACATTTCAATTGTAGATTTACCAACCAGTATGAGACTGTTCGTACCATGTTAAATTGCCTACAGTGTAGAGATTTAGGAGAATTTAGATGGTATAAAGATACCTATTTGAGTCGGGTAATGGAACTACCCTAAAACGGTCTTGAGTATTGGAAAGATAAGTTTATAGATGGCCTTCCTCCTTTATTTGCAGAAAGAGTTAAGAAAACTCTAAGGGATGCACAAAGAGTCATTTCGTACAAATCTTATACTTACGGTAAGTTGATAGGAGCATGCACTCAAGAAGACATAAATTTGTGCAATGAATTAAAGTTATATAGACAGCTTAAGATTGATAAGCTTAGAGAGAGATCTCAGCTAGGAGATTTTTTTACACAATTTGGTTTACCTGATACTTCTAAAGGGAAGCAAACTAAGACTAAAGATTCTAGTGGTTCCAATTCGGATAAACCTTATAGGAGAAAGAGGTCTAGACAAAGGTCTAGAGAAGAACGTGAAGAGCGTAGAGCTCATCGTAAATCTAAAAGATTTACAA
Source organism: Solanum tacnaense (assembly GCA_029582525.1). NCBI lineage: Eukaryota > Viridiplantae > Streptophyta > Magnoliopsida > Solanales > Solanaceae > Solanum > Solanum tacnaense. The sequence continues at coordinate 19,250 of JAJOOD010015042.1, read as the reverse complement.
AGAATTGGTCTAGATGAGAACTCGCTAAGATCAAGTGCGGAAAGTGCGGAAAGTTTGGGCATATAGCTCCCAATTGTAAGCTTGAAAAGCTGAAATCTTTAGAACTAGATGAAGAGGTTCATAATAAGATTTATAGTTTCTTATACACCTCTGGTTCTGAATCCGACTATGACTCCGATTTAGGTTCTGAAGAAGAGATTGATTTGCCTGAGTCCTCTGATAATAAACAGCAGGTTAATACAAATGCTTGCAGGTGTAGAGGTGATATTTCCTCTTGTGAAAATGATGATTTTTATAAATTGCAATCTCAATTTGAACATTATTACTATTACTTATGATAATGTGATTCAACTTCTAAAAGAAGTTACTGATAATAATTTGTGTGAAAAAATTATTCAGTTAGCTGTTAATAATAGTGCTAGTTCTTCAAAAAATATTGAAAAACCAAAAAATGATTTTGAATTTGAATATTCTGTACTGTATTCTTTGTCTGAAGTTAATAATAGACTTGCTAAACAACCTGTTGTTATTCGTGATACTTCTTTTGATGATTTAAAAGGAGAAATTGAAAATTTGAAAAATGAGATTAAATCTCTTAAACAAAATCAAAATGATTTATGATCATCGTCTTACCCAGGTAGAAACTGCTACTAGAAAAGGTAAGAATGTTGAAGAAAATACTCTTGCAATGCCTATTAAACTTGATCCTAAACAAGATATGTTTTTAGGAATGATGCAAATTGTTACTTCTCATAAATGGTATGTTAAATGTACCATACTGATTCATAATACTTTCTCCATAATTGATATTGCTATGATTGACAGCGGAGCTGAAGTGAGTTGTATTCATGAAGGTCTTATACCTACCAAGTATTTTGATAAAACTACTCATATGGTCAAATTTGCTTCTGGACATGCTTTAGATATAAAGTATAAATTGCCTAATATGCGTATTTTCCAAAATGAAGTTTGCATTCCGCATTTATTTTTCTTGTTTAAAAATCAGTTATACCCTCTAATTATACTTGGAACTCCGTTTATAAATGCTATTTATCCTTTTACTATTATAACTGCTAAAGGTTTTTCTGCTACTTACAAAGACAGAGATATTAGTTATACTTTTATCACTGATCCTATTTCCCGTGATATTAATGCTTTGATTAATATGAAACAAAAGTATGTCGATTCGTTAGTACTTGAAATGTTTAGCATGAATATATTTGATACTTTGAAATCTACCAAAGTACAGGAAAAAATTAAATTGATTTTCGAACAAATTGTTGTTGATATTTGTGTTGATCATCCTAGTGCTTTTTGGAATCGAAAAATGCATATCGTTACTCTTCCATATGAAGATAATTTCTCTGAGGATAATATTCCGACGAAGTCTCGTCCCTATCAGATGAATGCTGAATTAGTTGAATTCTGCAAGAGAGAAATTGATAATTTATTACAAAAGGGTTTTATAAAATCTTCTAAATCACATTGGTCTTGTACGACATTTTATGTTAATAATGCAGCCAAAAAGGAACGTGGTATTCCCATGTTAGTTTTAAATTATAAACCTTTAAATAAATTTTGAAAATGGATTAGGTATCCCATTCCAAATAAAAAGGATATTCTGTCAAGATTATATGACGCCAATATATTTTCTAAATTTGATTTAAAATTAGGATATTGGAAGATCCAAATATTTAAAGAACATTCTTATAGAACTGCATTTAATGTCCCGTTTGGACAATACAAATGGAATGTTATGACATTTGGTTTAAAAAATGCTCCTTCTGAATTTTAGAAAATCATGAATGATATTTTCAACCCATATTTGGACTTCATCATTGTCTATATTGGTGATATTTTGGTTTATTCAAAGACTCTTGAAATGCATATTAAACATTTGGACATTTTCAAGAAAATAGTTATATAAAACGGTTTGGTGATTTCTAAACCAAAAATGAATTTATTTCACACTAAAGTTAGATTTTTAGGACATATTATTTTTTAGGGGAAGGTTACCCCTATTCAACGATCGATTGATTTTGCTTCAAAGTTTGCTGATGTTATTATAGATAGGACACAATTGCAGAGATTCTTGGGAAGTTTAAATTATATTTCCCCCTTTTACAAGAATTTATCTCGTGATTTAGCGCCATTATACGACAGGCTAAAAAAGGATCATAAAACTCAGTGGACTGATAGTTTCACCTATTTGGTAAAAAATATTAAACTTTGTGTTAAATCTTTGCCTTGTCTAACTCTTGCAACCCAGCTTGGCAGAAGAATATAGAGACAGATGCGTCTAACATTGTCTGTGGAGGAATATTGAAAAAATCAATTCTCATGATAAAACTGAATATCTGATTCGATTTCATTCAGGAAAATGGAGTGATGCTCAGAAAAAATATGCTACGGTGGCCCATGAAATGCTAACCATAGTTAAATGTGTTTTGAAATTTCAAGATGATTTATATAATCAAAAGTTTCTTATAAAAACTGATGCTCAATCTGTCAAATTTATGTTTGATAAAGATTTTAAGCATGATGCTTCAAAATTAATATTCGCCAGGTGGCAGGCACAGTTAGCCCCATTTGATTTTGAAATCCATTATAAAAATGGGATTGATAATTCTCTTCCAGATTTCATATCTAGAGAATATCTAACTTCTTAAGAATGAGCTTTCTCAATCCTTTCTTTTCTGATAAAACATTGGTAACTATCTTAAATGTGGTTCCGCTAAACCAAGACGTACAAGAGATTATCCTATCGAAAATCATTGATAGTATGGTGATGAATATTTTCACCATTTATAATTGTGAAGAAGTCATCGACTTTGATGATCAAAACTATTATAATCAAGATTATTATGATTTCTATGATCTGATAGATGATTAAAAAAAAATGCTTTGTTTGTAGGATGGACCCTCCTTAGGTAACCAAGGGTCGCGGCAGAGGGAGTAACTCTCGAGGAAGGGGCAGATCTTCCCCAGGTTCCTCTTCAGGGTCTTCATACTCATCCTCATCAAATTCCCCAATATTACAACGCTATGGAAATAGTCTGATAAACTTGCCCTCAAAAGGAGCACAAAAGGCGACATCATCGTCAGTACATTTGGAAGATATTCCAGAAGGTAGCCCCTTATATGTAGAGCTACAGACATATTTGTCCCAAAAGGAAAAAGGTGATACATTTGCCTCTATTGCCAAAGATGATGTTGATGATATCAAATCGTACGAAAAGCTAGTTAAAAAAGAATAATATTTCTTTTGGAAAACTCGGAAATTCAGAGGAAAGACGAACCCTGGAAGATATTCTAGCGCTATCTGTTTAACGGATTATATTTCCCGGGTGAATCATATAAAACCCGCTCAGATTATGAGACCATTTTGATAAGCACCGGTAGTGTTGATTTTCAGTACTTTTCGGGATACAATACTAGCGAGAATGTTCATAACTTCTCTAAAATGATCATAAAGCAGATTATTTCGATAGAAGATTGGGGTATTACCTCAATGAAACAAAGACAGATCAGTCTAAACAAGATACCCACTAATTTTACTTATTGGGGTTATATTAACGCCTTTAGTAAAGTCCTCTACTATAATATTTGATGAACCAATCCCTAATTGGTTCTTGAATTGGTGGTCATACCACGGCCCGACTATAAAGATTCTATCAGATCCTTTCTTAAAATTATATAAAGAATGGGTTAAGGTTACGCCAGATTTAAATAAATTATATCACACAGATCATATTTGTTATATGGAACAAATTGAACAGATTTATTTTTTCATAGAATTCTCTATCCCTTGGATCCATAAATGAACCCAGAAGTCGGTTATACCGAAGAACAGATTCCGTGTTTATACCGTATCTATTATAATAAATTTTGGGACAAATTGATGCAAAAATACCCCAAGACGAATGTGTGATATGGTCAAGAATTGCTAGACTTTATCTATCAAAGAATCCACGATTAAGGTACTAATTCTCACACAGTGCTTATTGCTGACAACTCTGTTACTCATATTGCTAGAAGAATTTCCATTCAAGATGGAAACACAGAAGATATGATAAAGGAATACCTAGATGAGGTTAGGAGAAATATTCTTCTCAATATCACTCATTACGCAAAGTCAGACGACACTTTTATGAGAAGTGAAACAAGTGAGGATGCTCAAGAAGATATTCAACCATGTGGAGGAGATGCACTGGAAGATTTCCTAATCAACTTAAAAGGAAAAGAAGTGTTGTTTTACTTATCTCGAACAGTGAAAAGGAACTATCAACAGTAGAAACACTGTTATGCCACAATAGATATACTACTCATAAGGCCCAAATAGGGGCCCACTTTCCCTGTACCTAGATGCTTTACTTTTCTATAAATAAGTTTGTTTTTCTTAGTTGAAGAGAAGGCTTCCCTCTCTCTGTTGTTTGTTCTCTCTCTCTTGTAACTCTCTTGTAATTTGTGAGTTTGCCGGATTACCGGAGTGGTGAATAAAGTGTGTTGTTCTTCTATAAGCTCTGGTGTTGGCATCAAAGTATATTAAATTCTTCCTTTATTTTACTCTCTCTTATTCTATGACCTGAGCCGTGACTATGTCCGGCTAAAGAATTATATCTATGTCGGATAACTAACTTCACTTTTATATCTACCTTGAAAGAGCTAGGCTTTATTTAAATATGCATAAATTTATACATGGTATCTTGATTTGGTTTCGAGATGGTGGTACAGCCAGATTCAATACAACAAGTTAGTGGCTTTGTCATAGTGACTCCGTCTAGCCAGCCATGGTCTCAGCCCGATAAGGAGTAAAAAGGGCGCCCTATATCCGGTTAGAGCTACTGGACACATGGGCTCACTAACAATACGTATTTGAATATCTACAGACCCTTTGCTTGGGTAAAAGTAACAGATCCTTCCATACAGTCATCAAACTGTAAAAAAAATTGTATATACTTTGTTTCAGATTTTTACTTGAATTCGGACGTTAACAAGATAAATTGAAGATGACCGCGCGGACTACCGCCCGTCTTCGAAGATACTGTTTCATTGGTATCAGAGCCATGGAACTTTCAAGGTAAATATGAGATTGATATGAAGTATTTCGGCATAGATATATTCTGTTGATCATGGATCTAGGAGATACTATTACTAAAAGTACTCGATTGGAAGAGGTAGATATACCTCAAAATCTTGATTTGTTAAACAAATGGACTATTCTGAAAATTGATATTAAAATCATTTATGACTATGGTTGGTTTGATAAAATCTCTCATAAACAGTTGGTTAAAACAACTGAGCAATCTTTGGCGTTAAACTCGTTTGAACAGACTATTCGTGTATTAAATAAGCGAGATATTGGTTTACATGAATCTCAATACAAGTTCTTACATATTAGCATGGTACAAATTGCTTTTAAGCCTTTAACCCTTAAAGGGTTACCAGAGACATTTTTAGTTGCACTTCGCGATGCTAGAAATTTGAATTTCTGACAATCCTTGATGGGTTCGATTGAATCCACGGTAGCCTATGGCCCAGTTTATTTCAATACTAAGCCTAATTTGCAGTTATCTTTGACTGATTCTAATATATTAGATGCCTTGACTTTAAATGTTAAAATGCATGGTTATAATTATGCACCTGGATCTGAATTGATTTGTTTATCTTATAGAATTTATTTTAAATTACTTGCTACTTTAAATCCTAGATGTAAGGTATATGATACATCTGATCAAACTATTATAGTGGAAACTAATTTCGCTAAGTCTAAGGTCACTACTAGAAGACCTATTAAATGGGAAGAAATTATTTTTCCTACTACTTGGACTTTGGATTCTGTTATACATCTTAAACAAATGACTGATGCTGTCACTAATTCAGATTATTCTCATATTACGCAAAATTCTGATGGTAAGATTTGCATTCAGTTCGATGAGAAAAATGTTCTTTATAATAGACATTCGTTTTCTGATAAAAGATTTGCTATTCAACATATTTCATTTATTGAACCAATATATGGTCCTGCTCATAATCGTGCAGCTTCTTTGCATACTTTATCCTCTGTTATTTTTGATAAGAATAGGATAAAAATTGATCCTCGTTTGAATATTGTTCAAGCTAATGATAAATCATCTGATATTTCTGATAAGGATATTCCTTCTGCATCCGAAATGGATTTCAACCTAAATGATACTTGATGATGGATGCACATCAGATTGATTTTAGTCCAGGTTCACTGGCGAGAAAATATATTCAAAATGAATTTTCAGCTGATAAATGGAACCGGTTTAAAACTTGGTTTTTTGACACTTATAGTGCTGATGACTTAAATAATATTTTTCAAGAATTTTATGACACATGTGCTTTACATAATCATTTCATGTTCTTTGTTCCTTGGTTTATAACCATCTATTTACCTTCGTTTATCAATGTCCTGGAACGATCTTATAAGGATGAATCAGGTAATATCATCATATCTATTTATCCCCCTCAGGCACCTACCTATCATTTTATCTAATAATACTGGTATTACTTTTACTGCCTTTCAAAAATTTGTGGAAGAACATGTTGCGGCAGTCAACATCAATGAAATTAATAACCTGATTTCTCAAAATAATTATTTAGGACTTTATGTTAACGTTTTGGGTGAACATATTAGTTCTCTTGATAAAAAATTAGATGAACTAGCTTCTTTGATAATTCAGATAAAAATAGATTTAAGACCTTCTGAGAAATCTTCTACTTCAAAACAGCTCTCAGAACTCTCTACTCATGTGAAACGGCCTCCTGAGATTCAGGATTTTATTATAAAACCCATTTTTGATCTAGAACAACTGCTTAATAAGAAGTTTGCGCTGAATTTAGTGCTAAACCAATTGATTTATCTTAAACTTTTACTGATGAGCTAGAACAAGCTTTTGATTTTAAAGAGCATGTTGCATTAGAAGTTAATAAACTTCGTGGTTTCCCCAAAAAGAGTAATGGTGATCCTAAATTTGCTTATAAGCTTAGTATGCAAACATATTACTATTCTCGACCGACTCCTCAAGATGTGTTGATAGAAGAACACGACTGGAATCAGACCAATACTTCTTATAGAGGTTCTGAAATTTATGAATGGAATCTTGATGGTCTGACTGATAGACAATTATCTATCCTTGTTCATCGTATGCTGATGTATGCTACTATCTGTAAAAAATACTAATAATATAGATAGAAATAATTGCAAAATGATTATTGCAGGTTTCACTGGCCAACTCAGAGGTTGGTGGGATAATTATATGAGCTTTGAGGCAAAATCTGTTGTGGTTAATGCTAAGGCTGATAACGAAGGAGTTGATAACTTAGGCATGGCTCTAGTAAGGAATAGAGAAGATGTTGTTTATACCCTAGTTCTAACTATTTTAGAACATTTCAATGGTAGATTTACCAACCAGTATGAGTATATTCGTACCCTGTTAAATGGCCTACGGTGTAGACATTTAGGAGAATTTATATGGTATAAAGATACCTACTTGAGTCGGGTAATGGAACTACCGGAAAACGGTCTTGAGCATTGGAAAGCTAAGTTTATAGATGGTCTTCCTCCTTTATTTGCAGAAAGAATTGAGAAAACTCCTAGAGATGCAGAAGGAGTCATTCCGTACAAATCTTATACTTATGGTAAGTTGATAGAAGCATGCACTCAAGAAGGCATAAATTTTTGCAATGAATTCAAGTTATCTAGACAGCTTAAGATTGATAAGCTTAGAGAGATATCTCAGCTAGGAGATTTTTGTACTCAATTTGGTTCACTTGATACTTCTAAAGGGAAGCAAACTAAGACTAAAGATTCTAGTGGTTCCAATTCGAATAAACCTTATAGGAGAGAGAAGTCTAGACAAAGGTCTAGAGAAGATCGTGAAGAGCGTAGAGATCATAGTAAATCTAAAAGATTTACAAAGAATCGGTCTAGACGAGAACTCACTAAGATCAAGTGCTACAAGTGCAGAAAGTTTAAGCATATAGCACCCAATTGTAAGCTTCAAAAGCTGAAAGCTTTAGAACTAGATAAAGAGGTTCATGATAAGATTTATAGTTTCCTATACACCTCTGGTTCTGAGTCCGACTATGACTCTGATTCAGGTTCTGAAGAAGAGATTGCTTTGCCTGAGTCCTCTGATAATTAACAACATGTTAATACAAATGCTTGCAGGTGTAGAGGTGATATTTGCTCTTGTGATAATCATGACTTTTATAAATTGCAATCTCAATTTGAAGATTTGAACATTAATTCTATTACTTCTGATAATGTGATTGAACTTCTGAAAGAAGTTACTAATAATAATTTTTGTAAAAAAATTATTCAATTACCTGTTCATAACAGTGCTAGTTCTTCATAAAACATTGAAAAACCAAAAAATGATTTTGAATTTGAATATTCTGCACCGTATTCTTTGTCTGAAGTTAATAATAGACTTGCTAAACAACCTGTTGCTATTCGTGATACTTCTTTTGATGATTTAAAAGGAGAAATTGAAAATTTGAAAAATGAGATTATTTGTGATCATCGTCTTACCCAGTTAGAAACTGCTACTAGCAAAGGTAAGAATATTGCTGAAGAAAATACTCTTACAATGCCTATTAAACTTGATCCTAGACAATATATGTTTTTAGGAATGATTCAAATTGTTATTTCTCATAAATGGTGTGTTAAATGTACCATACTGATTGATAATACTTTCTCCATAACTGATAATGCTATGATTGACAGCGGATTTGATGTGAGTTGTATTCAGGAAGTTCTTGTTCCTACCAAGTATTTTGAAAAAACTACTCATATGGTCAAATTTGCTTCTGAACATGCTTTAGATAAAAAGTATAAATTGCCTAATACGCGTATTTGCCAAAATAAAGTTTGCATTCTGCATTTCGTTTTCTTGGTTAAAAATCAGTTATACCCTCCAATTATACTTGGAACTCCGTTTATAAATGTTATTTATCCTTTTACCAGTATAATTGCTAAAGGTTTTTCTACTACTTATGAAGACATAGATATTAGTTATACTTTTATCACTGATCCTATTTCCCGTGATATTAATGCTTTGATTATTATGAAACAAAAGAATGTTGATTCATTATAGAATTTATTTTAAATTACTTGCTACTTTAAATCCTAGATATAAGTTATATGATACATCTGATCAGACTATTTTAGTGGAAACTAATTTGGCTAAGTCTAAGGTCACTACTAGAAGACCTTTTAGATCGGAAGAAATTAATTTTCCTACTACTTGGACTTTGGGTTCTGTTATACATCCTGAACAAATGACTGATGCTGTCACTAATTCAGATTATTCTCAAATTACGCAAAATTCTGATGGTAAGATTTGCATTCAGTTTGTTGAGAAAAGTGTTCCTTATAATAGACATTCATTTTCTGATAGAAGACTAGCTATTCAACATATTTCACCTATTGAACCAATTTATGGTCCTGCTCGTAATCGTGCAGCTTCTTTGCATACTTTATCCTCTGTTATTTCTGATAAGAATAGGATAAAAATTGATCCTCGTTTGAATATTGTTCAAGCTAATGATAAATCATTTGATATTTCTCATAAGGATATTACTTCTGCATCCAAAATGGATTTCAACCTAAATGATACCTCATGATGGATGCACATCAGATTGATTTTAGTCCAGGTTCACTGGCAAGAAAATATATTCAAAATGTATTTTTTCAAGTTATATGTTGAACCAGTTTAAAACTTGTTTTTTTGACACTTGTAGTGCTGATGACTGAAATAATATTTCTCACGAATTTTATGAAACATGTTTTTTACATAGTCATATCATGTTCTTTGTTCCTTGGTTTATAACTACCTATTTACCTTTGTTTATCAATGTCCTGGAACGATCTTATAAGGATGAATTAGGTAATATCATCAAAGCTATTTATCCCCCTCATGTACCTTTCATGTTATCTAATAATACTGGTATTACTTTTACTGCCTTATAAAAATTTGTGGAAGAAGATATTGCGGCAGTCAGCATTAATGAAATTAATAACCCGATTTCTCCAAATAATTATTTGGGAATTTATGTTAAGGTTTTGGGTGAACAAATTAGCTCTCTTGATAAAAAATTAGATGAACTAACTGCTTTGATAATTCAAATAAAAATAGAATTAAAACCTTCTTAGAAAGCTTCTACTTCAAAACAGCTCTCAGAACTCTCTACTCATGTGAAACGGCCTCCTGAGATTCATGATTTTATTATAAAACCCGTTTTTGATCTAGAACAACTCCTTAATAAGAAGTCTGCTGAATTTAGTGCTAAACCAATTGATTTATCTTAAACTTTTGCTGATGAGCTAGAACAAGCTTTTGATTTTAAAGAGCATGTTGCATTGGAAGTTAATAAACTTCGTGGTTCCCCAAAAAAGAATAGTGGTGATCCTAAATTTGCTTATAAGCCTAGTATACAAACATATTACTATTGTCAACCGACTTCTCAAGATGTGTTGATAGAGGAACACGACTGGAATCAAACCAATACTTCTTATAGTGGTTCTGAAATTTATGAACGTAATCTTGATGGTTTGACCGATAGACAATTAACAATCCTTGTTCATCGTATGCTGATGTAAGCTACTATCTGTAAAAATACTAATAATACAGAGAAAAATATTTGCAAAATGATTATTGCAGGTTTCACTGGCCAACTCAGAGGTTGGTGGGATAATTATATGAGATTTGAGGCAAAAGCTGTTGTGGTTAATGCTAAGGCTGATAACGAAGGAGTTGATAACTTAGGCATGGCTCTAGTAAGGAATAGAGAAGATGTTGTTTATACCCTAGTTCTAACTATTTTAGAACATTTCAATGGTAGATTTACCAACCAGTATGAGATTGTTCGTACCATGTTAAATGACCTACATTGTAGATATTTAGGAGAATTTTGATGGTATAAAGATACCTATTTGAGTCGGGTAATGGAACTACCCGAAAATGGTCTTGAGCATTGGAAAGCTAAGTTTATAGATGACCTTCCTCCTTTATTTGCAGAAAGAAATAAGAAAACTCTAAGGGATGCACAAGGAGTTATTCTGTACAAATCTTATACTTATGGTAAGTTGATAGAAACATGCACTCAAGAAGGCATAAATTTGTGCAATGAATTAAAGTTATCTAGACAGCTTAAGATTGATAAACTTAGAGAGAGATCTCAGCTAGGAGATTTTTGTACTCAATTTGGTTTACCTGATACTTCTAAACGGAAGAAAATTAAGACTAAAGATTCTAGTGGTTCCAATTTGGATAAACCTTATAGGAGAAAGAGGTCTAGACGAAGGTCTAGAGAAGAGCGTGAAGAGCGTATAGCACATCTTAAATCTAAAAGATTTACAAAGAATCGGTCTAGATGAGAACTCGCTAAGATCAAGTGCTACAAGTGCGGAAAGTTTGGGCATATAGGTCCCAATTGTAAGTTTGAAAAGCTGAAAGCTTTAGAACTAGATGTAGAGGATCATGATAAGATTTCTATTTTCTTATACACCTCTGGTTCTGAGTCCGACTATGACTCCGATTCAGGTTCTAAAGAAGAGATTGATTTGCCTGAGTCCTCTAATAATAAACAGCAGGTTAATACAAATGCTTGTTGGTGTAGAGGTGATATTTGCTCTTGTGAAAATGATCGATTTTATAAATTGCAATCTCAATTTGAAGATTTGAACTATATTACTATTACTTATGATAATGTGAATGAACTTCTGAAAGAAGTTACTAATAATAATTTGCGTGAAAAAATTATTCAGTTAGCTGTTAATAACAGTGCTAGTTCTTCAAAAAATAATGAAAAACATAAAAATGATTCTGAATTTGAATATTCTGCACCGTATTCTTTGTCTGAAGATAATAATAGACTTGCTAAACAACCCGTTGTTATTCGTGATACTTCTTTTGATGATTTAAAAGGAGAAATTGAAAATTTGAAAAATGAGATTAAATCTCTTAAACAAAATCAAATGATTTGTGATCATCGTCTTACCCAGTTAGAAACTGCTACTATCAAAGGTAAGAATATTGCTGAAGAAAATACTCTTGCAATGCCTATTAAACTTGATCCTAAACAAGATATGTTTTGAGGAATGGTGCAAACTGTTACTGCTCATAAATGGTATGTTAAATGTACCGTACTGATTGATAATACTTTCTCCATAACTGATATTGCTATGATTGACAGCGGAGCTGATGTGAGTTGTATTTAGGAAGGTCTTGTATTTACCAAGTATTTTGAAAAAACTACTCATATGGTCAAATTAGCTTCTGGACATGCTTTAGATAAAAAGTATAAATTGCCTAATATGCGTATTTGCCAAAATAAAGTTTGCATTCCGCATTTCTTTTTCTTGGTTAAAAATCAGTTATACCCTCCATTTATACTTGGAACTCCGTTTATAAATGCTATTTATCCTTTTACCAGTATAACTGCTACAGGTTTTTCTGCTACTTATAAAGACAGAGATATTAGTTATACTTTTATCACTGATCCTATTTCCGGTGATATTAATGCTTTTATTAATATGAAGCAAAAGCATCATCAGCAAAAGTTTCAGATAAATCAATTGGTTTAGCACTAAATTCATCAAACTTCTTATTAAGGAGTCGTTCTAGATTGAAACATGTGCTTTACATAAAAATCTAACTTCAATTTTATATCTACCATGAAAGAGCTAGGCATTATTTAAATATGCATAAATTTATATATGGTTTCTTGATTTGGTTCCGAGATGGTGGTACAGTCAGATTCAATACAAAAAGTTAGTGGCTTTGTCTTAATGACTCCGTCTAGCCAGTCGTGGTCTCAGCCCGATAAGGAGTAAAAAGGGCGCCTTATACCCGGTTAGAACTGCTAGACACATGGGCTCACTTACAATACGTATTTGAATCTCGACAGACCCTTTGCTTGGGTAAAAGGATCAGATCCTTCCATACAGTCATCAAAATATATAAAAATTTGCCTATATTTCGATTCGGATTTTTCCTTGAATTCGGATGTTAACAAGCTAGATTGAAGATGCCCGCGCGGACTACAACTTGTCTTCTGAGATCTTGTTTCATTGGTATTAGAGCTATGAAACCTTCATGGTAAATATGAGATTGATGTGAAGTATTTCGGCATAGATATATTCTCTTGATCATGGATCTAGGAGATACTAGTACTAAAAGTACTCGATTGAAAGAGGTAGATATACCTCAATCTTGATTTGTTAAAAAAATGGACTATTCCGAAAATTGATATTAAAACCTTTTATGACTATGGTTGGTTTGATAAAATCTCTCATAAACAGTTGATTAAAACAACTGAGCAATCTTTGGCGTTAAACTCGTCTGAACAGACTATTCGTTTATTAAATAAGCGAGATATTGATTTATATAAATCTCAATACAAGTTCTTACATATTGGCATAGTACAAATTGCTTTTAAGCCTTTAACCCTTAAAGGGCTACCTGAGACAGTTTTAGTTGCACTTCGCGATGCGAGAAATTTGAATTTCCAACAATCGTTGATGGGTTCGATTGAATCGACGGTAGCCTATGGCCTAGTTTATTTCAAGCACTGGTAGTGTTGATTTTCAGCACTTTTCGGGATAGAATACTAGCGAGAATGTATATAATTTCTCTAAAATGATCATGAAGAAGATTATTTCGATAAAAGATTGGGGAATTGCCTCAATGAAGGAAAGACAGATCAGTCCAAACAAGATACCCACTAATTTTACCTATTGGGATTATATTAACGCATTCAGTAAAGTCCTCTACTATAATAATGAGAGGCATAAACATACTTGGTTTGTGAAGGTTTGTTCAAAGATAATTTATGAACCAATCCCTAATTGGTTCTTGAACTCGTGGTCATACCACGGCCCGACTATAAAGATTCTACTAGATCATTTCTTAAAATTATATAAAGAATGGGTTAAGGTTTCGCCAGATTTAGATAAATTATATCACACTGATCATATTTGTTATATGGAACAAATTGAATAGATCTATTTTTTCATAGAATTCTCTATCCCTTAGATCCATAAATGGACCCTAGAAGTCGGTTATACCGAAGAACAGATTCCGTGTTTATACCGCATCTATTATAACAATTTTTGGGACAAATTGATGAAAAAAGACCCCAAGACGAAGGTCTTATATGGTCAAGAATTACTAGACCTTATCACTTAAAGAATCCAAGATTATGGTACTGATTCTCACAAAGTGCTTATTGCTGACAACTCTGTTAAGCATATTGCTAGAAGAATTTCCATTCAAGATGGAAACACAGAAGATATGATAAAGGAATACCTAGAAGAGGTTAGGATAAATATTCTTCTCAATATCTTCATCACGCAAAGTTAGATGACACTTCTATGAGAAGTGAAACAAGTGAGGATGCTCAAGAAGATACTCAACCATGTGGAGGAGATGCACCGGAAGATTTCCTAATCAACTTAAAAGGAAAAGAGGTGTTGTAAAACTTATCTCAAACAGTGAAAAGGCACTATCAATAGTAGAAACACTGTTAAGCCACAGTATATATACTGCTCATAAGGCCCAAATAGGGGCCCACTATCCATGTACCTAGATGCTTTACTTTTCTATAAATACGTTTGTTTTCCTTAGTTGAAGAGCAGGTTCAGAAACCCTCTCTCTTTTGTTTGTTCTCTCTCTCTTGTAACTCTCTTGTAATTTGTGAGTTTGCCGAATTACCAGAGTGGTGAATAAAGTGTGTTGTTCTTCTATAAGCTTTGGTGTTGGCTTCAAGGTACATTAAATTCTTCCTTTATTTTACTTTCTCTTATTCTCTGACCTAGTTGTGACTATGTCCGGCTAAAGAATTATATCTATGTCGGATAACTAACTTCACTTTAATATTAATAATAATAATAATAATAATATTAACGAGATTAATAATCTCATTTCTCAAAATAACTATTTAGGTCTTTATGTTAAAGTTTTAGGAGAACATATTAGTTCTCTCAATCAAAAATTGGATGATCTGACAATTTTAATTGGTCAGATTAAAATTGATTTAAAATCTTCTGAACATGCTTCTACATCAAAACAACCTGATGTACCTATTCAGAGACCTCCTGAGATTCAGGATTTTATCTTTAAACCACTCTATGACATTGAAAATCTTCTTGATAAAAAGTTTTCACAATTTGGGGCGAAACCCATTAGTTTATCTAATGATTTTGCATTTGCTTTCAAGATTATACGATGCCAATATAGAACTTCCTTAAACGTTCCGTGTGGACAATACGAATGGAATGTTATGCCATTTGGTTTGAAAAATGCTCCTTCTGAATTCTAGAAAATTATGAATGATATTTTCAACCCATATTTAGATTTTATCATTGTCTATATTGATGACATCTTATTTATTCAAAAACTCTTGAAATGCACATAAAACATTTAGACATTTTCAAGAAAATAGTTATACAAAACGGTTTGGTGATAATAATAATAATAATAATAATAACAATAACAATAACAATAATAATAATAATAATAATAAAGTGACATATTTCGGCATAGATATATTCTCTCTTTCATGGATCAAGGAGATATTAAAAGTACTCAGTTAGAAGAGGTAGATATACATCAAAACCTTGATTTGTTAAACAAATGGACTATTCCGAAAGTGAATATAAAAACTATTTATGATTATGGTTGGTTTGATAAAATCTCAAATAAACAGTTGATTAAAACAACTGAGCAATCTTTGGCGTTAAACTTGTCTGACCAAACTATTCGTTTATTAAATAAGCGAGATATTGATTTATATAGATCTCAATATAAGTTTTTGCATATTGGCATGGTTCAAATTGCTTTTAAACCTTTAACTCTTAAAGGTTTACCTAAGACTTTCTTAATTGCTCTACGTGATGCGAAAAATTTAAATTTTCAAAAATCTTTGATGGGTTCGATAGAATCTACGGTGGCCTATGGTCCAGTCTATTTTAATGCTCAACCAAATTTGCAGTTATCTTTGACTGATTCTAATATATTAGATGCTTTAACTTTGAATGTTAAAACGCATGGTTATAACTATGCAGCTGGTTCTGAATTAATCTGCTTGTCTTATAGATTCTATTTTAAATTACTTGCTACTTTGAATCCTAGATGTAAGTTATATGATACATCTGATCAAACTATTTTGGTAGAAACTAATTTCGCCAGATCTAAGGTCACTACTAGAAGACCTATAAAATGGGAAGAAATTAATTTTCCTACAACTTGGACTCTAGATTCTGTTATACCCCCTGAACAACTGACAGATGCTGTCACCAATTCTGAATATTCCCATATTAGTCAAAATTCCGATGGAAAAATTTGTATATAGTTTGATGAAAAAAGTGTTCCTTATAATAGACATTTTTTTGCTTCTGATAGAAGACTGGCTATTCAACATATTTCTCCGATAGAACCTTGTTATGGTCCAGCTAGAAATCGCGCTGCTTTATTACATACTTTATCAACAGTTATATCTGCAGAAAAACAAAAAATTAAAATTGATCATCGGTTAAATATTGTTCAAACAAATGATAAATCATCTTATGTTTCTGATAAGTATATTCCTTCTGTATCCGAGATGGATTTTAATCTTAAAGATTCTTAATGATGAGTGAACATCAAATTGAGTTTAGTCCAGGTTCACTGGCAAGAAAATATATTCAAAACGAATTTTTAAATGAAAAATGGAACCGGTTTAAAACTTGGTTTTTTGACACTTATAGTAAAGAAGATTTAAATAATATTTCTCAAGAGTTTTATGAAACTTGTGCATTACATAATCATATTATGTTCTTTGTGCCTTGGTTTATAACCACTTATTTGCCTTTATTCATCAACGTTCTTGAACGATCTTACAAAGATGAGTCAGGTAATATTATTCAATCCATTTATCCTCCTCAAGCTCCATTTATTTTACCAAATAATACTGGTATTACTTTTACTGCTTTCCATAAATTTATTGATAATGAGGTCGCCGCAGTAAGTATAAATGAAATTAATCGTCCTATTTCTCAAAATAGTTATTTGGGTCTATATGTTAAAGTTATTGGTGAACATATTTTTTCTCTAGACAAAAAATTAGATAGCCTATCTAAACTGATTGTTCAAATTGATGATAAGCTAAAATCTGTAAAACAAGTTTCGGAACAGGCTTCTTCGTCTAAACAGCCTGATGTTCATATTCATAGACCTCCTGAGATTCAGGATTTTATTCTTAGACCGTTGCACGACCTTGAAAATCTTCTTGATAAAATTTTTTCTCAATTTGGTGCAAGTGCGAAACCGATAAGTCTCGCTGAAGATTTTGCATATGAGATGGAAGCCACTTTTGATTTCAAAACTCAAGTGGAAATGGAAGTTAATAAACTTCATGGGTATCTAAAGAAGAATAGTGGCAATACTTCTTATGCTAGAAAACCTAGTATGCAAACATATTACTATCCCAGGCCTACTCCTCAAGGTGTTTTAATAGAGGAAAAAAATTGGAATCAAACTAACACTTCTTATAGTGGAAGTGAGATTTATGAATGGAATCTCGATGGATTAACTGATAGGCAGTTGACGATTCTGGTTCATAGGATGCTTATGTATGCTACTATCTGCAAAAGTGTTAATAACACTGTCAAGACCATTTGCAAGATGATTATTGCAGGATTTACCGGTCAACGAAGAGGATGGTGGGATAATTATATGCCCTCTGATGCGAGTGCAGCAGTAATTAATGCTAAGGCAGTAAATGAAGGAGTTGATAATTTAGGCTTTGCCCTTGTTCAAAATAGAGAAGACGCTGTGTATACACTAATTTTGACTATTCTTGAACATTTTAGTGATAGATTTACCAATCAATATGAAACCATTAGATCTCTTCTAAATGGTCTTAGGTGTAGACATTTATGTGAGTTTAGATGGTATAAAGACACTTATTTAAGTCGGGTAATGGAACTTCCCGAAAATGGTTTAGAATTCTGGAAAGCAAAATTTATTGATGGTTTACCTTCTTTATTTGCAGAAAGAGTAAAAACAACTCTTAGAAATCCACAAGGAATTATTCCCTATAGTGATTTTACTTATGGAAAGCTTATTGGGGCTTGTACGCAAGAAGGCATAAATTTGTGCAATGAGTTAAAACTCTCAAGATAGCTTAAGATGGATAAGCTTAGAGAAAAGTCTCAATTCGGTTTACCGAATGCTTCTAAAAGCACCAATCGAGAAACTTCTAAATCAGAATCTCATAGATCTCATCATAAGAAAAGAAGATCTAGAAGAAGGACTAGAGAAGAAAGAGATGAGCGTAGGGCTCATCGTAAATCTCATAGATTTACTAAGAATAGGTCAAGGCGAGATCTTGATAAGAGTAAGTGTTATAAATGTGGAAAATTTGGGCATATAGCTCCAAATTGTAAGCTGGAAAGGCTTAAGAATCTAGAACTTGATGATGATATTCAAAAGAAGATTTATAGTTTTCTATATACTTCTGGTTCCGAATCAAATTATGATGATTCTGAAGCAAGTTATGCAACACAGGATGAGCAACCTGAGTTATCTAGTAAGGTTCAACAAGATTCGAATGATGCTTGCAAATGTCATGGTGATAGTTGTCACTATGAACATGATGAATTCTACAAGCTGCAATCTCAATTCGAAGACATGAATATGTTTACCATCACTGCAGACAATGTGATAGAACTTCTAAAGGAAGTTACTGATAATACTATTCGTGAAAAGATCATTCAATTGGCTGCTGGTAAAACTAGCTCTTCATCTAGTATTCCTAATGATAAAAAGGTTAAAGATGAGTTTAATTATTCTGCTCCTTATTCTTTGTCTGAAGTTCATAATAGACTCTCTTATAAACAAACCATGGTTATTCGTGATACCTCTTTTGATGATTTAAAAGGAGAAATTGAACATTTGAAGGAAGAAATTAAATTTCTTAAACAAAATCATATTATTTGTGATCACCGTCTAACTCAAATTGAGTCGGGTAATAGCAAAGGCAAAAATAAAGTTGATGAATCTACTGCTGAAGAAAATACTCTAGCCAACACTTTGAATATTGATCCGAAACAAAATATGTTTTTAGAAATGATGCAAATTATTACAGCTCATAAATGGTATGTTAAATGTACCATATTAATTGATAATGTTTTTTCTATAACTAACATTGCTATGATTGATAGTGGCACTGATGTGAGT
>JAJOOD010015041.1:0-37081 GCA_029582525.1 Solanum tacnaense | reverse complement strand
CTATTTCCCGTTAATTAATGTTGAATGTACTTCCGCGACCGATGAAGAGTGATGACAAGTTTGAGAGGCTTGTTTGGGGTTCCTTCGGGTTCCTCATTCGCCATGTCACGTCTAGGCCCTAGGCTTGGGTCGTGACAGGAAAAGTCTAATAACTTGAAGCATTTCCCTAAGAATTAGAGACTAATGACATTCCTTTTTGATCTTGTCTAAACCTGGGGGATGAAGCGCTAGATGATGAAGGCACTGGGGCTATAGACCTCTACTGAAACTTTGAGCAATTTCCACCGCCTGACCTATGTTGAGAATATTAATAATTGTCTTTTCTAGCCTTTTTGTTGTCATTAGATATTCCCATGAGCTTATTTCCCTCAACTTGCTAAAAATGGGTCATTAGTCTAGAGATATCCATATCCCCTAATTGTATAGCATTCCTGCACTCGGTCTTTACCAGATTTGTACTCTAAATAAGAACTTGCTCATTTCTGCTCTCAGGTCAGCCACCATATGTGGACAATACCTAGAGAGATGGGTGAAATTTAGCCCTTATTATTGGATTGACATCGAACCCTACCTCAAATTTATAAGCTCCTGGGCCTTAGCCTCCCTCAACTCTCTTGGGAAGAACCTGTCTAGCAAAGATCCTATAAAACAGTCCCACGTCGTAGGAGCTGCATCCACAACCCTATTGTCTTTCGGTGCGTGAACCAGATATGAGCCACATTCTTAAGTTGATAAGATGTTAGCTCAACACTGTCAGTACTAGTCACTTGCATTACCGCAAGAATCTTCTTGACCTTATCAATGAAGTTCTGTGGGTCCTCACTAACCTTCGCCCTAGAAGCTCTAGCGGATTCATATGAACAAAGTCTCGAACCCTGGCTGCAGCTAATCCACCAGTAGGGTTTGTAGGAACTGGGGCCTGCTGATTGGTCTAGTTGGCTACAGTGTGAACCAATAGCTGGATCACATTTTACAGAACTTCGCATTCATAACCTCATGGTTTAGGACTGGAGGAACTGTGTTAGCATTGTGTGTGTTAGCTCTACGAGGAGGTATAATCTGAAATGCGTAATGATGGATTAGAAAGGAGAAGTTGAATCACACTTCATGCACGATAGGAATATGAAAATAAGTGAAGTTTTTCTTAGAACACCCCTCATAGATGTGGCGTGCTTTACACCCATGAAAGAGACTCTACTTAGTGTGGCTTTCAGACACCCTAGGACTCTTGAACCTGACACTCTGATACCATGTTTGTCACGCCCCGAGGCTACCCCTTAGACGCAAGACGGGACCTAGGATCACGAGTGACCCAAAGCTAACCCTGAGTCTGGCATATCACAAGCATACTGAAATACAACTAAGTAAGCGGAAGCATAACTGTAAAGTGAGTCAAAACTAAAAGAGCTTCAAGTGAGAATATAATTGAATAACAATGGGGAACAACCCAAAACAACTGAATATTGACTCTATGTATGAAAACCTCTAATATTGATGAGCTAATGGGACAATTCCCCACCTAACTCTAAAAATATTGAAAACTAATAATGAGCTAACTAAACAAAAAAAACATAAAGAAACATCCTCGAACTATGATAACTCACCACTGAAGTTGTTCAGTATGGACTGGAAGTCAAACTAAGCGTGATCTGGATGCTGAGCGCCTGAACCTCCATCATACAACGATGTAGCACAAAAGTATGCGTCAGTAGTTTGAATGTTTAGAGCATGCAAGATATATATACTAATCCAAACAATATAAACTTAACATGGAAATAGATATACTGAGACATAATTGAAATTCGAGTTGGATGAAATGACCAAGTACTAATCATAAAGATAACATCCTGAACAGAATACTGAAGTTAATGGTGATAACATGGTCAATGTAATAAGAGTCTGACTGTGCTCAATGCAATGAGGGTTCTAGGTAGTTTCTGACTAGATTATTAGGCTTAGATTGAGTAAAATAACATAGTTTAAGAACCAAATGATGTAGTTTAAGTACCAAATGCATATGGGAAAATACCAAGGCAACCATGACTTAAAAGCTGACGAAATGACTTTAAGAGAGGCTTCATAGGCCGTCTAGAGGACCACAGCCCATCAAGTGGGTCGTGAAGATGCTCTTTTCATTTGTGCTTCACAATTTCAAGCATAACATTTTATTTCGAGCTTGGAATTAGGTAAACTCAATGGCGTTGGAAAGATGATTCAATTTTTTTAATTTGATAGGTCATGGGCCACCTAATTCATTTTGTGATGAAATATATGATTGTTTGAAGTTGACCCTAATATAAGTTGGTCTTCATCACGGATGACTACATGGTACATGTGAAGCTTTAAGGATCGTTTAGACGTCTGTGGTCCTTAACCAGTGACTTTGGGTGATACCTTAATGATAGGGTGACTTGTACGACCCACCAGATGGGCCACAGACCGTTTGGGTATCTGTTAAGGTGAAGCCTTCTTAGGGAAGGTTCTGGAAGACCTTCACGACCCCCTTAACGGACTACGGTCCCCTACACGACCCGTCTAGGGCTCCATGGAGGGTTCCATGGTCCACTTTTGGGCTCATGACATGCTTTGTTTAACCCCTTTCTAGCCTTTCTCTAACCTGAGGTGTTATAGTGAAGGTGAGGGTGGTACATCACAGACCCTTGACAATCGATAAATGTGAAAATATATTTGAGAAAACCATGAAAAGGGTATATAGGGATAACAATTTGGAAGGAACTTTGCAGAATGAGATGTTCACTACTCCATTCTCGGAGGTTAGAGCTACGGACAATCAAGCAAGCATAACTCCTACTATGCATATAAAAAATACCTCCATAGTAGCTGAGATTTGTGAGGTAACTACGATAGAGCCAATGAAGGAGAGATCCAAGAGGAAGCTTGAGATACCACAATATAAGCATACTACACAAAAATGGTCCAATTTGTTCGCAACTAATAAAATGATAGCAAGGGGAGTGAACTTAACATATGTTCCACCAATAATTAAGGACGAGGAGAAGATAATTCAACTATAGAAAAGTGAAGTTGATCAGGAAACAAGAAAGTGGAAGCATGTTGTGGTCCTGTACATTATGGGAGATTCACCTTCCATTGGGGGTATTGGAGAGATTTATTAGCATACAATGGAACTTTACATCAAACCCAAGACCTGTTATCATAATAACAACTATTTTATGTTCAAGTTCAGTAGTCTCGAGAATAGGGATGAGGTTTTATTTTCCCGTCCTCACACCATGAATAACACACCTGTGATTATAAAACCTTGAAATGTTGATTTTAATTTCTATGAGAAAGTTTTGCGAACCATACCTATATGAGTGAAATTCCCAAATCTCACATTGAATTTTTGGAGCATGGATTTCCTTAGTAGGATAGGAAGTGGCCTAGGTAATCGTATTTATGCAGACACATGAACCGTCAATATGGACAGGAGATCATTAGCTTATGTTTTGATTGAAACTGATTAAATTCAACCATTGCCAAAGATGGTAACAATGCAACATCCAAATGGTAAGAGGTTTGGACAACAAGTATGGTATGACTAGCTTCTTGAATATTGTCTAGCTTGCCTGATGATTGGGCATGACTGCATAAAAAAAATTCCTAAGGTTCAAACGAAGGTTGAGAAACAACTATTAAAGCAAGACAAGGGGAAACAAAAACAAGTGCGGAAGGAATGGAAAAGTAAGATTGTTGAAACTGTTGATACCAATGCACATAAGGTCACTACTATGGTGCAACATGAAGAAAATCAAATTGTAACAGATAAAACAGCTGTAACTAGTACCTTAATTACCAAAGAAGTAGAATGGGAGGCACTGAAGGTTAATCGGTTGGGAAAGGGATAACTATATTTCTACTGCAGTTACAAATAAAAAATGCCTTTAATCCCCTAAGTATCGACGGGGTGACTAACCCAAATGGTTTAAATGATGGAATGTATGGTCAAAGAGTGGTAGAACTATGTCAAACTAGAAAGAGGAGAGATGAAGGTAGTACCACCCCAATCCCCAATCTCTAAAGAAACTTATTACTTGGAATGTTGGGGGGGGGGGTTAAACAAGGTATATAAACAAAACGAACTGAAAGAGATTATTAGGGAAAATAAGAAAAGTTTGATAGCACAGGGTGAAGGAGAATAAAGCCAACAATATTATAAAGAAGATGGCCCCAGGATGGGAACGGCAGGCAAACTACGTTCAAAGTACTAGAAATAGATTTTTGATTTTGTGGAATTAAATTATGATGGAGTACACTATGCTTAATATGAAAAGTCAGTACATACATGAGACAAAGAGTGACACCACTACCTTGAAGATTCAATTTACAGTGATATCTGGTCTGCATACCATTGATGACAAGAAATAGTTGCGGTTTGACCTTCTCAATCAAAGCTATAATCAACAGGAGAATGGCTGATCATGGGTGACTTCAACACCATTCTTCATTCGGATGATAAAGTGGATCCACTAGCTAGGTCATTTAAGATAATCCTATGGGGGCACATAGTTTGAGACAAGGGAATTGCTACTACATACCAAATCTCTACTAACAGTTAGGCCTCCATTCTAAAGTCCGCTCGGTGCTAAGTAAATCTCATGGAAAAGACATAATCATAATCATATCAAAATACTTGGAAAGACAATAATTAAAGACTACCAATCCAATTATAAGTCCATATCAGAAAAACTCATTTAAAATATCATGATTTCATGACTTCATTCATTAAGACACTTTCCTATTTAACCATTCAAATCACCATTTCCATTCAAATTTGGGAAAACCTTTCACAAATTATTGACACTTTATCTTAAAATCATATAATAGTCATAAATTACTACTACCTTCATAAAACATATATAGATTCATAATCATAATTCATAAATCTCAATCATATAAAATCCTAAGAGAGTTGGGTGAAATTGAATAGGAGTTGTACTCTTTTGGAACCCAATGGATAAAAGGGATCCATTAGTGCATTTCCACATACCTTGGGTTATAAAATCCCTTAAAGAAAGGGAGAAAATCTTAAAGCCCTTGAAACCCTAGTTCTTCACCTTGGAGCTTTTGAGAGAATTTTGGAGAAGAAACCCTTGAGAGAATTTTTGAGAAGAAACCCTTAAGAGAATTTATGAGTTTGAGTGAATGGGAGGGAATGAGTATTGTTTTGAAGAGTAAAATTAGGTATAGGGGTAGTAATAGAGTCAAA
The DNA here is from genome assembly GCA_029582525.1 of Solanum tacnaense. Taxonomy (NCBI): domain Eukaryota; kingdom Viridiplantae; phylum Streptophyta; class Magnoliopsida; order Solanales; family Solanaceae; genus Solanum; species Solanum tacnaense. The sequence goes on along the minus strand of JAJOOD010015041.1, from coordinate 31,851 downwards.
AGGACATAATTTAGGGTTTAATTGGGTAGGAAAAAGACTAAAACATCCTTAGTAAAAATCTACCAGACATGGTCTATGGTTGGACCTACAATCCTTAAGATTTTCTATGGACCGTACTGCTCACCCATGAACTAACTACTAGAACCCAAAAATCCATCCAACATCTACGACTTCTTCTTAGGACTTTCTATGGGCCATAGACTGCTTGTCGTAGGAACCCTTTTTCCCAAAATATTTTATCAAGTCTGGACTTCTTCGATAGACACCTTTCGACAGGCTGTGAGAACTTCTACAAACCGTCCTGGTGGTTTGTAGGGAATGTTCAATGACCTCCAAAACTGACATGTTGATTGTGTACCACGATGGAAGATAATGTATAAAGGCATCCCATGCAACCTCACTATTTCCCAAATATAAAGCTTAGAATAGCCTTCGGTTGTAAATGAAGTCTTCACCAAAAGAAAATGAGCCAACTTTTTCATTCCGTCCATAATAACCTAAATAAAATTAAACTTATGATGAGTACGAGGTGAACCCGTAATGAAGTCCATATTTAAATCTTCTCACTTCAAAGTAGGAATGTTAATGCCTTGAGCCAAACCATCCAACTTCTGATACTCAGTTCTCACTTGTTGAAGTTTAGGATACTTAGCCACAAATTCTGTGATATTCTTTTTCATCCCGTTCCACCAATAGACCTTTCAAAAATTGCGATACATCTTTGTAGCCCTTGTGTGAATAGAATATTAAGAATTGTGAGCTTCCACCAAGACTTGATTCCTCAACTCATAAATATTTGGAATACATAATCAACCTTGGTAATGAAGAACACCATCTCTCCCTTGGGATAAAGCCTCAATGGCTTTTGTGGAAACCAACTTCTTCAACTCAACCAAAATTGGATCAAGATCCTGCTTAGCCTCATACTCACAACTAAAGATGATTCCAAACCATTATGAGCAATTATTCCACCCTCATTGGAATCAACTAAGCAAACACTTAATCGCGACAATCTATGAACATCAGAAATTAGCACTTTCTTACCATCTTCAACATATGCAACATTACCCATCGATAGTCGACTAAGAGCATCAGCCACCATATTTTCCTTTATGGGGTGATAAAGGACACTTGTATCATAATCTTTTAGTAACTCAAGCCATCTCTTTTCGTGAAGATTTAAGTCATTTTGCGTGAACACATATTTCAAGCTCTTATGGTCGGTGAACACATACACATGAATTTCATTGTAACACCTCAAATTTTGAAAAGGGAAAATGTTGTAGGGATTTCGTCTACTGGTTCAGGTCCACGAGACTAGTCTACGGTTCACAGAACTGTGTATGGGTCGTAGACTAGTCTCATAGAAAGGGAAAACATATTTTTTGAAAAAAAAAGTCTCTGAACTTTTGTACGAGTGAACATGACGGTTCCCCAATTATTCTATGAGTGGTAGATGGGTCTTGTAGGTAGGTCCCAGACTTGGTAAAATTTTAAAGGTAAAAATGGTTTCTACTGTTGCTATCTACGGACAGTAGGAAGACCAACAAGTCATAGACAGGTCCCGTCAAAGATTTGTCTAAATTTAGAGTCTCTGAACTTTTCTACGATTGACAAGGACTGTCCGTAGAAGGTCCTACAAATCGTAGGAAGTTCTGACAGTTATTTTAAGGGGCTTTTCAGTATTTTCCTAAATGTTGTAAGACTATGCTATGTCATTTTGGCCTTCATCCTATGCCCTATCTAAAGCCTTTATGTTCTAAATCTTCCCACTTTAAGACCATTCTTCTATTTCCCCAAAACCTAACCAAATTCATTCTCCCAAAATTCCCTCTCAACCTAAGGAAGAAGAAGAAACTAGGGTTCCCTCTAATGTCTTCAATTAACCATTCATCTTGGGCTTTGAGTAGCAAGGTCTATGAGTATTCACTCATGGAGTCCATTCCTCTATTGGGTCCCAAGGTTTTCAATTTCTCAATTTAATTTCAATTGATCAAGTTAGGGCTTTATTTAATCTTTATGGGTTCCTTTCAAATTATGATTTTATTGATTAATTTTTATCTTCCAATGCATGAATTTAAGTAATTATATGATTTTGAGTTGAATTTACATGAACCTATGCATGAACCATGATTTTAGATTATGAACCCATGATGAAGCTTATGAACTATGAAATATGAATTTATGCATGCTTTTATGAAATTTATGTAAATAATTTGAGAATTCTTTGAAAGGAAAGTATCAATGTTATTGTGAAAGATTTTCTCACATGCTACTATGATCATGATTGTGAAAGGTATTTCTCACATATGGATTCACATTGGTGAAAAGGTTTCTCACATATACTTGAATTGTAATTTAAGGAGTTATTCTATGTTTTGATTTTAAAGATGTGGTTTGGTATTGATCATTACATTTTTTATGTTATATTGATATTTGACTTTTGCCTATTCCGTTGGGATTTAGACTTAGCATCGAGAGGATTTAAGGTGGAGACTCAAATAGGGTAGTCTCTAGTAGCAGCCTCTAACCTCAAATTACATGCCCATAAGATTATCTTAAATGACCTAGCTAGTAGATCCATGTTAGCAAAAGATGATGTGTACGGGTTCTTCCTTGGCAAGTAGAATCCACTTCTGTCGGTATGAAAGATATACTAGGTTCCATGATATAGTTATCATTGTCTTACTGTTAGTTAAAGCTAATATCCCATAAAACAAATATATTTCTTTAAAAGGTTTCTTATGCCTCTTGTTTTAAATGCATTGACAATATTTTATGATTTATACGTTGTTGCTTCTTTAAGCCTTTAAATGTCCTCAAATGTTGGTCATATCTTACATGTTTAAACTCTTCATGCTATCATGTATTTATGCATATTGACCCATACTTAGTACATTCCATGTACTAATACATACTTGTGACTACACTATCTCATTAATATGGGGTCCGACGCTCCTACATCTCACACTCGTAGCTAGTTGATCATTATACATGATTCAAGAGTTGGTGAGTCCTCATGTTCCGAGGACCGAGACACATTTGCTTTATCTATGTCTTTCTAGTTTTTGGATGATGTACGTGGTGAATGAGTTACATCCCAACCACTCCTTTTTATGTTTAGATAGCTTGTATAAATTATGATACACTTTCGCTTTGTCAAACTCTTTTATGATATGATATTTCTCTTTTGAAATCTTTATTTCTATTATCTTGTATTATGTATGCTAAGTGGATTGTGTAGGGTCTTTCAGGGTTCTATAGGCCATGTCACGCCTAGGGTATACTTTGGGTTGGGACAATGGTAAAGGTAATGCTTCCAAATCATGAGCTAGCTAATTCTTCTCCTGCACCTTAAATTTCTTTGAAGCATAAGCAATAACTTTCGCATGTTGCATCAAAACACAACCAAGACCATATCAAGAAGCTTCACAATAAACCACAAAACCATCTAATCCTTCTGGTACTGTCAAAATAAGGGCTAAAGTGAGTCTATCCTTCAACTCTTTTAAACTCTTCTCACAAGCTTCTTACCATAGATATTTTACCTTCCTTTGAGTCAATGTCGTCAAAGGTGAAGAAATAGAAGAAAATCCTTCCACATACCTTCTATAGTAACTGGCCAAATCGAAGAAACTTTGATTATCCAAATCAGACAAAGGTCTAGGCCAATTCTTAACAACCTCGAACTTCCTAGGATCAACTTTAATACCATAACTAGAGAAAATATGACCAAGGAAAGCAACAAACCTCAACCAAAACTTGCACTTGCTAGACTTAGCAAACAATTAACGATCCTTGTGGACTTGCAAAACTATCCTTAGATGCTCAACATGTTCATCCTCACTCCGAGAGTAAATCAAAATATCATCAATAAACATAATCACAAGCATGTCAAGATATTGTTTGACTGCTATATTTATTTGGTCCATGAAAGTCGTTGAGGCATTCGTCAAACCAAACAACATCACCAAGAACACATAGTGACCATACCGAGTTTGGAAGGTCATCTTTAGCATGTTACTTTTCCTTACTCTCAATTTGTGATAATCCAACAGAAGTTCAATCTTTGAGAAGAAACTCACACCTTAGAGTTTATTAATCCTACGGGGCACGTAGGTTGGGTCAAGAGAATTTCTACTAAAGACCAAACCTCTACTAACAGTAAGGCCTCCATTTTAATATCCTCTCGGTGCTAAGTAAATCCCAACAGAAAAAGACATAATCATATCAAAATACTTGGAAAGACAATATTAAAGACTACCAATATAATCATAAGTCCATATTAGAATAGCTCCTTTGAAATATCATGATTTTATGACTTTATTCATTGAACCACTTTCCTATTTAAGCATCCAAATCATGATTTCTATATTGACACATTATCTTAAAAACATTCTTTAGTCATAAATCACCACTTTCATGAAACATACATAGATTCATAATAATAATTCATAAATTCATAATCATAGTTCGTATTTATAAAGTAGACATATGCATGGATTCATGTGAAAACAAACAAAAATCATGTAATTGAGTTAAATCATGCAGAAAAAAATCAAATATAAGTAGTTGAATCACAGTAAATTGAACCAACGGAGAATCGTATGAAATCCTAAGAGAATTGAGTGAAATTGAATTGGAGATTGAGATTTTTTTTAGAATCCATTGGTGAATTCCCACGTACCTTGAATTATCAAGGCCCTAAAAGAAAGAGAGGAAATCTTTGAAGCACTTGAAACCCTAGTTCTTCACTTTGGAGCTCTTGAGAGAATTTGGAGAAGAAACCCTTGAGAATTTGTGAGTTTGAGTGATTGGGAAGGAATGGGTATTGTTTTTGTCACACCCCGAGCTTACACCCTGGGCAGGATTGGCACTCGAGAACCATTGCTGGCCCCAAGCGAACCCTTGGCATGGCTAGACTCTCAGCGGAAGACTTTAAGCATTAAATAAAGAAATCAAATGCAACCCTACTCAAATGTCTCAAAATAACTTAGAATGGTTTAGAAATAAACATTCAACTAGCCAAAGTGGCATACCAAATCTTAACTTAAACAACTGAAAAATGTAAAGACTAAAGAACTATAACTACCCGTCTATGAAGCCTCTAAAACTATGAGGGATGTCAGGACAAGACCCCCAATCATCCTAACTACTGAAAATACTAAAAACAATGTAAGAAGGGATCCTCCGAAAAGCAAGGAGGCTCACCAACTGACTCTGAGTGCTCAACTGGATCAATGAAGCACTATATGTTGATCCTGGTTACCTGTATCTGCGTCATAAAATGATGCAGGCCAATTGTCATCAGTACATTGAATGTACGAGCATGCGAGCGGAAAATTAAACATGACATAAGCTTGAACTGAATTCTGAAAGAAACACTTACCTCAACTTTACTCAACTCATGGATACTCAACTCAATACATAAATAAACAACAATAAAGAAGCAGTTTATAATAAGCATTTAAAACAGTAGATATCAACTCAATGTATTGAAAAATACCAAAACAACTCAGTTTATATATAGTAAAGTAAGATATAGTTCTATGGGAGTTTCTCTAACCGACAACCATCACTATGAGCTATGTGATGATACATCATCTCGCCCACGCTGCCAGAACTGTCCTATAACTTGCTGGTATATAGAACGCCTCAACTAAGTGGATCCACTATTCTATGCTAAAAAGAATTAAGGAATCATCTAAAACTTATGACACTTTCTACCCATGATGGCTACTTAGTTTATGGAGAATTGAGTTAATATGAACTCATCCCCATATCGGTGCTCAATACTACTCCCAAAATATACTCAACTCATATGTTTCAAAATATAACTCTTTCTCTGTGGTTTAAGTTTATTACTCAAAATCTATCTCTTAAAAGAGATTGAACTCAAATCTTCTCATGAAAACTCATTTGGAAATCGGTGTTTCCTCTCATTTTAAATGTGAAAACATTTACTCTTTGGGAATACTTAGTCCCCATAAAACATTTTTAAAGAACTCTGGTTTACTCTTTGTCAATCTCAAAGGTTAAGTCTTAAAACAAGTTTAAGAGATTTGTAAAAGACTTCTTAAATGACTCGAAGAATTCTCAAGACTCAACTCTTAAATCTACCTTGAATTTGAATTATGAATTCAAGGTCATGATTTGTGATAGGAAGGATATTGTGATGATTAGGAGTGTTTCTAGATAGTTAATCATGAGAAACGGTCAAGAAAACACTGTCTGGGAGTAAGTCCGTGACACAGAGATGCATTTTAATATTTTGTCGGGAAATAAATTTTGAGGGAGTGGGGTTCGCAATCTCTCTGCGATGCGGAGAAAAACTTTGTGCATAAAGGGGCAATTCCGCGATGTGGACTGGAGTGCCAGATTCGCCCAACTTTTTCCTTCTTCCTTTTCTAAACCCAATTCGCCTAAATTCAATTCTTTTTCTCAGTTTTTGTTTAGATTCAGATACCAAATACATGTACATAAGAATCTAATCAAACACAAATCGATACTCGACACGATTTTCTCAAGATCTAACCAATCTCGTCTTAACTCAAGAATAAAAGCCAATTTCAAGAACACAATTGAAGATCATCAAACTTTCAACATTCTATAATGAATTTTGCTGAAATAAAAATGATTGGCGCGTGGGTGAACGAACCCAATGCTATAAAAGTCTTACATACCTCTTAGGATCGAATCCTTGGCGAAATCCACAAGCAAAATCTCAAGAACGCGACAAAACCTTGGAGTTCTCTTCTTTTCTCCTATTTTCTCTTCTCTCAAAGCCCTAGCGTAATTTTGTGAAGCGTTAACTGAATCAATTCAGTTTAGAGCCGAAATAAATTACTAAAAATGAAATAACTTAATTGGATAACGAAAAGACCATAATACCCCTATAAAATCCGGTAGACTTTCCTTATCCAGACAGCCCGGGTTCAAACAGGCATATCTCCCTCATACGAACTCAAAATTTAGCAAACTCGGTGGCGTTGGAAAGATAATTCAAATAGCGGGGTGTTACAATATCTCCCCCTTTGAAACATTCATCCTCAAATCAGATTACTCTTAGTAGGCTAAGGGTGTAACATCTAACATCCAGCTCAAACACCGAACAAGTAAAATGTAAACACAACAAGTCAACTTAAAGTAAATACCAAGAAAAGGATTAGTACATTAATTTGGAACTTCTCCGGAGTCAAAGAGATGTGAGTATCTCTTCTTCATGTCCTCCTCAGCTTCCCAAGGAGCTTCCCCAACAAACTGATTTCTCCACAGAACCTTGACTAATGCTACTTCCCTAGTCCTCAACTTGCAAACTTAACGATCTAGAATCTGAGCAGGAATTTCCTCATAAGATAAGCTATTCTTAATACCAATATCTTCAGTAGGTATGATAAGTGAAGGATCGTCCATACACTTCTTCAACATAGAAATGTGAAATACCGAATAGACCGCTGCTAACTCTTGGGGTAGCTCTAACTCATAAGTTACATTGCCAATCCTCTTGGATATCTTGCAAGGACCAATATATCGGGGACTACGCTTCCCTTTCTTACCAAATCTCATAACTCCCTTCATGGGTTAAACCTTCAAATAAACCGAATCATCTACTTCAAACTCTAAGTCTCTTCTCCTAACATCTGTATAGGATTTCTGGCGACTCTGTGCTATTTTCAATCTCACTTGAATGACCTTCACTTTCTCCATAGCTTGATTAACTAAGTATGGTCCTATCAACCCAGCTTCACCAACTTCAAACCATCCAATAAGAGATCTGCATCGTCTCTCATAAAGAGCCTCATACGGAGCCATTTGGATGCTAGAGTGGTAACTATTGTTATAAGAAAACTCAATGAGAGGTAGGTTATAATCCCAAAGGCCTTTGAAATATTCAATCACACAAGACCTCAACATATCTTCTAAAGTCTAAATGGTGCACTCTTCTTGACCATCAGTCTGAGGATGAAAAGCAGCACTCAAATTCACCTTCAAACCAAACCTTTCTGGAATGACTTCCAAAATTGTGCAGTAAATTGTGCACCTCTATGTAAAATAATCGACACTGGAACTCCATGAAGTCTAACTACCTCTTGAAGATATATCTTGGCATAATCCTCTGCTGAATGAGTAGTCTTTACCGGTAAGAAATGGGCTAATTTAGTCATTCGATCTACAATCGCCCAAATCGAATCATGCTGTCTGCGGGACTGCGACAAACCTGTAATAAAGCCCATATTGATCATCTCCCACTTACATTCCGGAATATCTATATTCTGAGCCATACCACTGGGCCTCTGGTGCTCTACTTTAACTTGTTGGCAATTCGAACACTTCACAACGAACTCTGCAATGCCCTTCTTCATACTACTCCACCAATAGACTTATCTTAAGTCACGATACATCTTTGTGGAACTCGGATGGATAGAATATCAGGAATTATGAGCTTGCTCCATGATCCTCTCTTGAAGTTCATCCACCCTTGGCACACACAATCTACCTTGATATCCCAATACAACATCTCCTTCTTGTTCAAAAGCCATCACTTTTTTCTTATGAACATTTGCCTTTAATTCAAGAAAAATAGGATCTTTCTTTTGTTTATCTTTCACTTTAGACATTAGTGATGATTCATCCTCCTTCGTCGGAATCCCTTAGTCAAACTCCTTGTCGTGCAAGTCTATGCACATCTTTAGCTAACTATTTATTGACTTCCTCAAAATGAGAGGAACTACCCATAGACAATCTGCTCAAGCCATCAGCAACAATATTAGCATTACCTGGGTGATAGACAATACTCATGTCATAATCCTTGAGTAACTCAACCACCTTCTCTGTTTCAGATTAAGCTCTTTCTGACTAAACACATAGTGAATGCTCTTATGATCGGTGAACACATCTACATGAATACCATAAAGATAATGATGCCATATTTTCAAAGCAAATACTACGGTAGCCAACTCTAGATCATGGGTTGGGTAATTATTATCGTGAACCTTAAGCTGTCTGGAGGCATATGCTATAACCTTGCCATTCTACATTAATACACAACCCAAACCGACTCTGGACGCATCACAATAAACCACAAAGCCTTGGGTACCCTATGGTAAGGTCAATACTAGGGCAGCAGTCAACTGCTTTTTCAATTCATGAAAGCTTTTCTCACAAGATTCAGACCACTAAAACTTAACTATTTTCTGAGTCAACTTAATCAATAAGGATGAAATGGATGAGAACCCATCGACAAACTGTAACACCCCATAGTTTGATAGACCATCTAGGGGTGAGTTTGAGGGCTACAAGTTAAGTTTAGAAGGGCATGAGCCAAGGCAAAGGGGCAAGGGCCAAGGCTCCCCCAAGCTTACCATGGCACTGCCTTGGACCACGAGAGCCTTCACGGCTCGTGGGGCCACTCGTGGTGTTGAGGTAGTGAGCTCCTCAATGCTGCCCTAAAATGGCTCCCTTTCACGAGCCACTTCATGGTTAGTGGTGAAGACCATGGACCGTGGGAAGGATCGTGGGGTTGCGTTCACCACTTGGGGGTTTGCCAAGTCAGGGGGCTAGTGGTCAAGGCACCATGGGCACCACCATGAGCCGTGGTGCCCTTGGCGGGTCGTGAAGATGGTCGTGAGGCCTGGCACCCCACTTTAAAGTGGTGGTTATTTTAGGTAATTCTAAATTAGGTAGTTATTAAATGAGGCCGTTTTATATTGTTTTTATACACCTATATAAGACCTTTTAATTCATTAACCAACCCATCTACTCCATTAATTCCCAAAATCAAAATCCAAAAGAGTTCATCTCCTCCAAAATTTCTCTCTTTAGAACTCCAAGGAAGAAGAAGAAGAAATTGAAGCTAGGGCTTGAAGAATCAAGATTTTTGTCCTCAAATTCATGGTAAATCTTCAATAAGGTATGGTAGCTCTTCATCTATGGGTAGCCTTCACCCATAGAGCCCCTCAAAAACCCCCAATTTCAAAACTAGAAAACCCAAAAGTTAGGGTTTGACTTCAATCTCATGAATTCCTTTCAAATTCATTTTAAATGATTGAATTATGTTTGTTTATGGATATATTGATGATTTTATATGATTTTAAGTGAATTAATCAAGAATCCATGAATTACTCTATTTTCCCAAATTGGATCTTAAAGTGTGGGTATTGATTAATGCAATTAGAATGTTATGAATTTATTACTTGAATCATGTTACTATCCATGTCTAATGTAGTAATTCTATATGTGTTGATGAATCATGATCTATGGTCCTTGGAGGGAAATTTATGAGAATTATGCATGACTATGAGATATATGTATATGATTATGACTATGATGTAATTGTAGTATTGTTGAAAGGCTATTGTCACACACACACACTTATGAATGAAGTTTCTATGATTATGCTAGTGATGATGTGTTGGTTGAAAGGCTATTCTCAATTATAAACTTATGAATGATTATGCTATGTTGTGAAATCATAATATGGGGATTCTTAGGTTGAAAGGCTATTCTCACCTATTGAATTTATGAGCTATTAATGATGTTGGGATGAGATGGGTGACCTCACGTGAGTTGAGGCGGGGTATCTAGTAGCAATCTCTTTATCCCATAATAATGAACTCAAGTAATGAAATGTTAAGTACTCAGTGGGGAATAATGCTAAACACCGAGTGGATATTGATATGATATGGAAGTTCTCACGTGAGTTGAGGCGGGGTTTCTAGTAGCAATCTCTTGAGATGGATGCCCATACGTGAGTTGAGGCGAGGTATCTAGTAGCAATCTCCTTATCCCATAAACTATGTGCCCTCATAGGTTATTAGCTAGTGGATCCACCTAAGCTAAGTTAATGGTTCTACCTTAGGCAAGTAGGACACCCTTTTCGGTGTAGGAGATAGCAGATTCCATGATTTGCTCACATGAATGATAATGAACTATGGCTTCTCAAGAATGCACTACTTAGTGTGGGTGGGGGTATGGGACTGCATCCATGCATTGCACAAGCAGGCTATGAGAGTAGTCTTGGTGTGTTCCTTTATGTTATAATGTTTTATGAAATGAATATGCTTATAATGATGCTACTAAGTATATTGATATGAAGGCTAATGGTAATGATGGATGCGTAACTTGGATTGTTGCTATATATATGTTGCTTTCCTTGATATGACTTATTAAATGTGAATGTTCCTTGTCTATGAGTATGAACTAAGGATGACATCAAAGAATGGTTAGTATGATTATGGTGGCCTAAAAGTGGTACTTAGTATAGATGGGATTATGGGATCTTTATCTATGCATTGCACAAGTATAACTTAGGGTTACTTATGAGATGGTTCTATTATGCTATGATGGTCTATATGTTGAGTATGCTTGTGACTTATGCCTTTATACTAAAGTTCATGATGATTCTCAAACTTAGTAAAGTGCATGCTTTTCAACTAAAATGTCATTTTTGCACGATTTTAGGCATGGCTATATACTTAGTGCATTTTTGTACTAACCCATATTTTCTACATTTTTCACAAAGTGTGGGTTCCGATTCTTAAGGCGATCTTCTATTGGTTCAAGCTTGGATTGACTATTCTTCTAGCTTGTGGTAAGTCCTCAAGATTCGAGGACGTATGAGTCATTAGAAGCTTCTTTCTAGTCATTTCATGTTCGGATTATGTTGAAAGAGCCGTGACCTATTTTTGGTTCAAAGATTGTACTAGATGGCTAATTGAGACAAGTTAGACTTCCGTTTGCTTTTACGAAAGATTTTGATTATATGGATAAAGTTTTAAAATTGCTACATCATTTCTTTTATCTTATGTGATGATATGCTAAGGGCTTGAATGAGACCCCTTCAGGGTCAAGTACGCCGTGTTACATCTAGGGTGTATCCCTGAGTCGTGACACGAACCTTCTATAATAGCCAACCAATCCCATGAAACTCCTAATGTTAGTTGGAGACGTGGGTCTAGGCCAGTTCTGCATTGCCTCTATCTTTTGAGTATCAACTCTTATTCCATCACCGAAAATAATATGGCCTAGGAATGCCACAGACTTAAGCTAAAAGTCACACTTAGAAAATTTAGCATACAACTCCTTATTCTTGAGAGTTTGAAGAACTATTATGAGATGACTAGCATGATCTTCCTCATTCCTCGAATAGATTAGAATGCCATCAATGAATACGATAACAAACATACCTAAATAAGGCTTGAATACTCTGTTCATAAGTCCATGAATGTTGCAGGAGCATTGGTCAAACCAAAGGACATAACTAGGAACTCATAGTGACCATAGCGGGTCCTGGAAGCTATCTTAGGAATATCACTTTCTCTTACTCTCAACTGATGATAGCTAGATCTGAGGTCTATCTTAGAAAAACAAGTGGCACCCTAAAGTTGATCGAAGATATCGTTAATTCTCAGAAGAGGATACTTATTCTTGATAGTAACCTTGTTCAACTGACGGTAATCTATGTACAATCTAAGAGAACCATCTTTCTTCCTCACAAATAAGACCGGAGCACCCTAAGGTGAGACACTTGGTCGAATAATGCCTTTCTCAAGGAAATATTTCAACTGCTCTTTTAACTCTTTCAACTCTACTGGATACATTCTATATGGTGGAATAGAGATATGACGAGTATCAGGAAGAATATCTATACCGAAGTCTATCTCTCTCTCAGGAGGGACTCCTGGAAGATCGTCTGGAAAAACCTCTGGAAACTCACTAACAACTGAAATTGACTGAATAAGAAGTGTCTCAACACTAGAGTCATTAACTCGGATTAAGTGATAGACAGAACCCTTGGAAAATAACTTTCTCGCCTTAAGGTACGAAATAAAATGACCCTTAGGCACTACTGAACTACTCCTCCACTCAATAACTGGCTCATTAGGAAACTGAAACCTAACAACTCAAGTACTACAATCCACTAATGCATAACAGACATGAAGCCAGTCCATACCTAGAATGACATCAAAATCTACCATGTCTAACTCAACTAAGTCATCCATGGTTTTCTTGTGATTGACAGAAATGGTACAATCACGGTAAACTCTCACAGCTAGAATAGACTCACTAATAGGTGTAGAAATACTGAAGGGCTCAAGAAGTTGCTCAAGAAGAATATCAAAGTTCATGGCAATATAAGGAGTCACAATAGATAAACTCGCTCCTGGATCTAGCAAAGCATAAACATCATAAGTAAAGACTTTGATCATACCAGTGACAACATCTGGAGAATTCTCTTGCTCTTGGCAACTAGTGATATCATATAGGCGGTTTGCTCCTCCGCCAGTCCCTGAAGTAGCTCCTCTAGGTGAAGCTGTGTTTAGTGTAGCAACTGAAGAAAATTGGGCTCTAGTTCCCCTATTTACACTGCTCTACCTGTTCTTAGGACACTCTTTCATGAAGAGACCCTCTTGACCATAGTTGAAGCAACCACTGGAGCCATCAATAAATGCTTCAAGGTGATTTCTACCACACTTAGCACATGTAGGAGCCCAGTTACCTCCTTGTGCCACACTACCTTAAGCCTGTGCAGGTCTAGATCTAAAATTCTGTGAATTATGTTTATTGAACTAACCTTTGTTCCTTGGTGCAGGTGCACTAGCAAATGATGTAGCAGGACCCTTTTGCTTATGTTGGAAAGATGATCGGTTAGCATTACTCTTCTGCTGTCCAGACTCATTCCCTGATGTCTTAGCCTTTTTGTTTCTAAACTCTTCTCTATCCCTCAACTTATCCTACTCAACCTACTGCACATGAATCATCAACCTCACTATGTCCATATCACATATTAGCATAACTGCCTTACCTTCTTTACTTGACAGATGAGACAACCCAGCAACAAACAGACTCATCCTACTCCTCATGTACGCAACCATCTCCGGAGCATAACGGGAAAGTTTGGTGAACTTAAGCCTATACTCATGCACAGTCATAGATTCCTTCTTAAGGGTAAGGAATTCTCTTAACTTTTCATCTCTACGCCCATAGAAGGCCTCCTCAAACACAACCCTGCTCACAATCAGTACACCCTCAACTCTACCTTTCTTCCATTGATCAAACCAGATTCTAGCGACACCCTTCAGTTGGTATGCAGCTAGTTCCACTCTCTCAGCATCAGTGATGTGCATAATTTCAACAACCTTCTGAAGCTCTTAAACAAAGTTTTTCGGATCCTCAGTGACACTTGAACCAGTGAAGCTTGGAGGATTCATCCTTAAGAACTCTCGGATTCTAGACGTATAAGCTAGTCCTGTCGAACCCCTCTTTGTTGCCCAACTTGATTGGTCACAACATGACTTAACATTCGGATAGCTTCCCAAAATTCAACGTTAGTAACCTCTCCTTAGGGATGCACTTTTGGTGCATTAGGTACCCCTTGTTCCTCAACGTTTCTCCTAGAAGGATGACCTCAGACAGATCTTCGTGGAGGCATGATCTGTAAGACTCACGCAATCACGAGTTTGAAAGGAAATTTCATAGAGATAAACTCTATCGCACAAAAAGAGTATAAAAGAAGTGAGATAGTTCCTAAATGTTGCAGTCTCCTAATTATAGATGTGGCACGCTTCACACCGATAACTAGGACTCTACAGACACAGCTTCATAGACTCCCTAGGACTCTTAAACCTTGTGCTCTGATATCAAGTTTGTCACACCCCGAGCCTACACCCTAGGCGGGATTGGCACTCGAGAACCATTGCTGGCCCAAAGCAAACCCTTGGCCTGGCTAGACTCTCAGCGGAAGACTTTAAGCATTAAATAAAGAAATCAAATGCAACCCTACTCAACTGTCTCAAATAACTTAGAATGTTTTAGAAGTAAACATTCAACTAGCCAAAGTGGCATACCAAGTCTTAAGATAAACAATTGAAAATGTAAAGACTAAAGAACTATAACTACCCGTCTATGAAGCCTCTAAAACTATGAGGGATGTCGGGACAAGACCCCCGATCATCCTAATAACTGAAAATACTAAAAACAATGTAAGAAGGGATCCTCTAAAAAGCAATGAGGCTTACCAACTGACTCTGAGTGCTTAACTGGATCAACGAAGCGCTGTATGCTGATCCTGGTTACCCGTATCGGCATCATAAAATGATGCAGGCCAACTGGCATCGGTACATTGAATGTATGAGTATGTGAGGGGAAAACTAAACATGACATAAGCTTGAACTGAATTCTGAAAGAAACACTTGCCTCAACTTTATTCAACTCAATGCAAAAATAAACAACAATAAAGATGCAGTTTATGATAAGCATTTAAAACAGTAGATAGCAACTCAATGTATTGAAAAATACCATAATAACTCAGTTTATATAAATTAAAGTATAATATAATTTTGTGGGTGTTTCTCTAACCGACAACCATCACTATGAGCTATGTGAATATACAACGTCCCTCCCACACTGCCAGAACTGTCCTATAACTTGTGGGATATAGAACACCTCAACTAAGTGGATCCACTAGTCTATGCTTAAAAGCATTAATGAATCATCTAAAAAGTATGACCCTTTCTACCCACGATGGCTACATGATTTATGGAGATGTGAGTTATTATGAACTTGTCCTCATATCGGTGCTCAATACTATTCCCAAAATATACTCAACTCATATGTTTTTTCTCTGTGGTTTGAGATTATTACTCAAAATCTATCTCTTAAAAGAGATTTAACTCAAATCTACTCATGAAAACTCATTTAAAAATCGGTGTGTCCTCTCATGTTAAATGTGAAAACATTTAAGATACTTAGTCCCTATACAACATTTTTAAAGAACATGAACTCTGAACTACTCTTTCTCAATCTCAAAGCTTAAGTCTTAAAACAAGTTTAAAAGATTTGTAAAAGACTTCTTAAATGACTCCAAGAACTTTCAAGACTCGACTCTTATCTCTACCTTGAATTTGAATTATGAATTCAAGGTCATGATTTGTGATAGGAAGGATATCGTGATGATTAGGAGTGTTTCTAGATAGTTAATCATGAGAAATGGTCAAGAAAACACTGTCTTGGAGTAAATCAATGACGCAAAAATGCCTTTTAATATTTAGTCACGAAATAAATTTTGAGGCAGTGAGGTCCGCGATCTCTCCGCACGCGCAGAAAGATTCTGTGCATAAGGGGGGCAAGTCCGCGACGCGAACTGGAGTGACATATTTTCCCGACTTTTTCCTTCTTCATTTTCTAACCCCAATTCGCCTAAATTCGATTCTTTTTCTCATTTTCTCTTTAGATTCGGATACCCAATACATGTACACAAGAATCTAATAAAACACCACTCTAAATTCGACACGATTTCCTCAAGATCTCACCAATCTCATCTTAACTCAAGAATGTAAGCCAATTTCAGGAATATAATTCAAGATCATCAAACTTTCAACTTTCTATAATGAATTTAGCTGAAATAAACATGATTGGGGCTGGGTGAATGAACCCAATGCTATGAAAGTCGGACATACCTCCTAGGATCGAATCCTTGGAGAAATCCGCAAGTGAAATCTCAAGAACGCGACGAAACCTTGGCTTTTCTCTTCTTTTCTATTCTTTCAAATCCCTAGCGTAATTTTGTGAAGCGTAAACTGAACCAAATCAGTTTAGACCCCAAATAAATTACTAAAACAAAATAACTTAATTGGGTAACGAAAAGTCCAAAATACCCCTCTAAATTCTGGTTTACTTTCCTTATCCAGACAACCCGACTTCAAACGAGCATATCTCCCTCATACAAACTAGAAATTTAGCAAAATCAGTGGCGTTAGAAAGACATTCCAAAGACCTTTCATTTGACATCTTATATCCCACCCAACTCATCCTGTACTAGGAGTTATGGTCATTTGAAGTTGACCCAAAACTCATACTTAGTATAACTTGCCAAAATTTCCAAATTTAATTATTTCCAAAAATGGTTTCTTTCTAATTCTAGTTCTTTCAAATAGTGGGGTGTTACAATTTTGAAGAGTAAAATCAATTACAGGTGTAGTTATAGGGCAAAATGACATTTTTAGGGGTTAATTGGGTAGGAAAATACCAAAACACACTTAATAAAAATCTTCCATACAGGGCCTACGGTTGGACTTACGGTCCGTAAAATATTTTACGAACCGTGCTAGTTTACCGTTGAACCAACTTTTGGAACCCAAAATTTCGGCCAACTTCCACGACTTCTTCCTATGGTCTGTAGGACTTTCTATATATTTTAGATCGCTTGTCGTATGAACCCTTTTTCCTAAAATATTTAATCAAGTCTGGACTTTTTCTATGAACCCCTTTCTACGAGCCATGGGAACTCCTACGGAACATCCTAGTGCTTCGTAGTAAAATTTCAGACACTCAACTTTAACTAAACCCCTGTACCTGCTCATATGAATGCTTTCTATGGATTGTAGGCCCTTCTACAATCTGTAGGTGGCTTTTGTAGGACATCCATTTTTGCCAAAATGCAACTTATCCAATCTTGTTCAACTTATCGATTTTCGAGGTGTTACACTAGATCCTTCGTGAACTTAGCATAGCCCGTCATCTATTTTTAGTGCTTCAATGAAGGAGACGTTGATTGAGAGTTGCTTCAACATCATCTTCTTTCACAATGAGAAGTATTTTTCTATGAATGCATTGTTCAACTGAGTCCATGCTGTAATTAAGTTGTATGAAATCTAAGATAGCCACACAGTTGCATCGCTAGTTAATGATATGTAAAACCCCGTAACTTAAAATACACTTGTGACTCGTAAGCACCAATACATATGTGTGATATCAGGGGAAGTATATCATTGAAAATGGTTAAGCATACCATGTAAACCTTATATTAAGTGATTCGGATGGTTAACCAAAAGTTTTAAGCCAAGGAGATCATTAAAGAAAAGATTAATGTTTTAAGGTTCATTGTGGAGGAATACTACAAATGATCTCATTTATCAGATGACTTTGAACGAGCATATCTCCTAATATATATAAAGAGTTGGAGGACCTTCAACCTATCAAATTAAAGGTATTTGAGTCTAGTTTCTAGCAAAACAAACCTCTCGTTAAGATGACATCAGAGTAAAAACTTATGTTCATTTTATGATAGATGCGCACACTGCCCATTCACTGCAGGACATGTGGCACTTTAGAGAAATTCGGCCAAACTTGTTGTTTTCATATTATATGTTTGGGATATCTTCAAAAATGTTTATGGACTGGGTTCAAGTTATTTCTCATCTACAATCCTCCAAAGCTTAAGGTAAGTTGGTTTCTTCAAGAATCAAGTGTCTTCCTCTCCATAGACCTATAGATATACTTAGCTAACTGTTTTCTTGAAGGAGAAAGAATTGTTGTTGAAGAATAGAAAGGGGCAGGGGCTGATTGTCTTTGATATATAGGTATGTTTCCTTTTCTATCTCCATAAATAGTATTCTAAGGATGCTTTAAGTATAATTTATGGGTAGGACTCACGGGACGGTGCTAGGAAGCCGTGAGTCCATGTTTTACTCATGGTAGTTGATGTTTTTGGTGAGGAGGGAGTTTGTAGAAGGGTGTGTGGACTGTCGTTTTGACAAGATGAGGGATGAATGATATTATATTGGGTCAGTAAGCTGGTTACGATAAAACAGAAGGCTAGGCATGGAAACCACAACTCTTATAGTTCTTAAAGTTTGTCGCTCACCAAGTGTTTGATGAAATTCCTAAATTACTAAGATATGTTGTAGCTGGTTATGTGAGCTCCTATTATTTTAATTGATGGTATTAGTTCTCTACCAACTTAAACTACGAGCTTATAAAGGAATTTGACGTCATTGACAATGAACTCGTGGGATGGTGTTCGGAGGCCAGGAGTTTGACTTTTTATGTTTATTGTGGATGATTAAGGGGGATGGTTCTTTATTGTTAAAGGATTGAGGAGTAATACTTAACACGTGAAAAGTCATGAGCCTACTTGGAAAGTAGTGAAAGAGAAGGGTGTGGCGATACACCATTTATCTATGCTAATTGTTGAGATTGTCGCTCGTGAACTATTACTGTGTTTTCAGCCTTGTTGTGCTTCTTGAGTAGTTTCTTATGGTATCCTTTATGGTGTTATGTTGTAGATAAAGTTGTCAGCAATGGAATTTGACGATGTAAGATAGTAAGTCCCAAAGTGAGGTATGTAAAGCTAAAACCTCTTTCACCATTAAGGAACAACCTAAAGTCGTATGTTCTTCCGATAAATATCATCAGAGATTATATGATACTTGAAAGCAAGTTATCCTATTTTATAAGCCCTCTCATGTTGGAGTCCTAAACCTATAGAGTTATAGTACTCTTTTCTAGTCAAGGAAGCCATATGTTTCAGTTAACTATATGTGTCTTCAGTTGATACTCTTAGAAGTTAGCGGGTGTACATGTTGCATAAATTTAAAGGAAGCAGTTGGCCACAGATTATTCGTAAGTGTATAGGTCACAAGATATATGACTCTCAAGCTAAAAAAAATAGTAATCACAAATTTTATCTTGAGTTATTTGATTTATGAATTCATTATTATAAGCCTTTTCATGAAATTGAGAGTATAGCCTACTCTGCAACGTGGGATGGGTATTTTTAGGGCTACTACGTGTGACACTATTCTGTGCACAGAACTCAGATATAGTCAACTGGAATTTCCTTTCGTGGATTCGCCTGAATGATAAAGGCATGCGGGTAGACCATACAGGAGCCTAAGGGGCGTACCTTGGTAGACCTTGTTACCTAAACTATGATATTTCACACGTAGTCATGATAGTGGGCTATAGATTCCATACAGGGTTCACTAATTGCCGACCGTAGGCCATCATGTGATTCCCTGACAGTTAGTTCTACAAAGAACAATGAAGCTATATAATAAAGTAAAAATATCACCTAGGCAAACTATAGGAATTATGTATATATAAATGAATAAGCCATGAAATTTTAGATGTGGACCCTTGAGATTTGTCAAGTTCTAGTTTTGGCTTATGTCTCCCACATACATATGCTCAGATTTGCCTATCTTGATATTTTATTCATTTTAGCATTCTTACATGTCTACTGTATATTCAGTCTGCTTTTCATACCAGTACATGTGTTATATGTACTAACGTCCCTATTGTTGTGGCGCTTCATTTCTATCACTACAGGCTCAGGTATTTAGGACAAAAAACATTTCAAGTAGACTAGAGACTTCCAGTTTAGCAGTTGGTAAGCTCCACCTCTACCTGGAGTTATCAGATATTTAGAGCCTACATTTTTCTATGTATGTACATATGTCAAAATGGGTATGTCGGGGCTCTATCCCGACTAGTTATCAGGTTCACAGGTTCATGCTCTTTAGCGGCTTCTTAGACTTAGTTTTGTTTTCGTTGTAAAGTAGCCCAGTGGGACCTTTTGTTATATATGTTTTACTATGTGTCGTAATATAGGTTTCGTTGCTTATGAGTCTATAGCTTTGGCATGAGTTTAGTACGGAAAATTAGCAATTGCTTACTTATATCCTTGATGTCTACCCCTTTCTAGTTGGGGGCATGACAAACTTGGTATCAGAACCCAAGGTTCAAGTGTCCCAGGGAGTCTATGAAGCTGTGTCTAGTAGGACCTTTCTTATAAATGTGTTACGCGCCATATTTATAATTTAGGGACTACGTGGGAATTTAAGGATTCACCCTTTTTTCTTAATCTAGATCGTGCGACAGAGCTAAGTCATAGAAAGTTAATTCTGACTCAAAATCTTTTTTTCAATGGTGATATAGATCATGTCTATTCTAAGGATGCTTTAAGTATAATTTATGGGTAGGACTCTCGAGATGGTGATAGGAAGCCGTGAGTCCATGTTTTACCCATGGTAGTTGATGTTTTTGGTGAGGAGGGAGTTTGTAGAAGGGTGTGTGGGCTGTCGTTTTGACAAGATGAGGGGTGAATGATATTGTATTGGGGCAGTAAGCTGGTTATGATAAAACTGAAGGCTAGGCATAGAAAACATGACTCTTATAGTTCCTGAAGTTTGTCGCTCGTCAACTGTTTGATGAAATGCCTAAATTGCAAAGAATATGTTGTAGTTGGTTATATGAGCTCCTATTATTTTAATTGATCGCATTAGTTATCTACCAACTTAAACTATGAGCTTATAAAGAAATTTGATGTTGTTGACAAAGAACTCATGGGATGGTGTTTGGAGGCCACGAGTTCGACTTTTTATTTTAATTGTGGATGATTAAGGTGGCTGGTTCTTTATTGTTAAAGGATTGAGGAGTAATACTGAACACGTGAAAATTCATGAGCCTACTTGGAAAGTAGTGAAAGAGAAGGGTGTGACGATACACCATTTATCTATGCTAATTGTTGAGATTGTCACTCGTAAACTATTATTGTGTTTTCGACCTTGTTGTGCTTCTTGAGTAGTTTCTTATGGTATCCTTTTATAGTGTTATGTTGTAGATAAAGTTGTTAACAAAGGAGTTTGACGACGTAAGATAGTAAGTCCCGAAGTGAGGTATGTAAAGCTGAAACCTCTTTCACCATTAAGGCACAACCTAAAATCGCATGTTCTTCCGATAAATATCATCAGAGATTATATGATACTTGAATGCAACTTATACTATTTTATAAACCCTCTCATGTTGTAGTCCTAAACCTTAGAATTATAGTACTCTTTTCTGGTCAAGGAAGGCATATGTTTCACATACCTATATGTGTCTTCAGTTAAAACTCATAGAAGTAGCGGGTGTACATGTTGCATAAATTTAAAGGAAAAAGTTGGCCACAGATTATTCGTAAGTGTATAGGTCAAAGAATGTATGACTCTCAAGCTAAAAAAAAGTAATCACAAATTTGAGTTATATGATTTATGAATTCAATAATATAAGCCTTTTCATGAAATTACGAGTATAGCCTACTCTGCAACGTAGGATGGGTATTTTTAAGGCTACCACGTACGACACTATTATGTGCATATAATTCAGATAGAGTCACCTGGAATTTCCCCTCGTGGATTCACCTGACTGATACAAGCTTGCGAACAGAACATACAGGAGCCCTGGGGGTGTACCTTGATAGACCTCGTTACCCAAACTATAAGATTTCACGCGTGGTTGTGAGAATGGGCTACAAATGCCATACAAGGTTTACTAATCACCGATAGTAGGTTATCATGTGATTCCCTGACAGTTAGTTTTACAAAGAGCAAGGAAGCTATATAATAAAGTAAAAATATCACCAGGCAAACTATAGGAATTCTGAATATATAAATGAATAAGCCATGAAATGTTAGATGTGGACCCTTGAGATTTGTCAAGTTCCTGTTTTGGATTATGTCTCCCGCATACATATGCTCAGATTTGCCTATCTTGATATTTTATGTATTATTGCATTCTTACATGTCTACTTGTTATTCAGTCTGCTTTTCATACCAGTACATGTGTTATATGTACTGACGTCCCTATTATTGTGACACTTCATTTCTATCACTACAGGCTCAGGTCCTCAAGATAACAAACATTTCGAGTAGACCAGAGACTTCCAGTTTAGCAGTTTGTAAGCTCCACCTCTACTAGGAGCTATCAAATATTTAGAGCCTACAGTTTTTTTATGTATGTACATATGTCAGAATGTGTATGTCGGGGTCCTGTCCCGAATAGTTATCAGGTTCTCAGGTTCATACTCTTTAGAGACTTCTTAGACTTAGTTTTGTTTCCGTTGTAAAGTACCCCAGTGGGACCTTTTGTTATATATGTTTTAGTATGTGTCTTAATATAGGTTCTGGTGCTTATGAGTCCATAACTTTGGCATGAGTTTAGTATAGAAAAATAGCAAGTGTTTTTTTATATCCTTGATGTGTGCCCCTTTCTAGTTGGGGGTGTGACATGATAATCGAAACACATGCAGCCCGATGACATCCAAGTCTAAATATGTCCCTCCCCACACTACTCATACAAATGCTTATAACTTTGCTAAGATGGGTATTTGGGTCCTCAAGATGTAAGCATTTGCATCAAGCTGCAGGTAATAATGAACATTGATCTGACTAGTAGTGGAGTAGATATGATGGCACTTGTTTTTCCAATAGCATTATGATCAACACGGTAGGTGTTTCATACATTAGCTGATGGTCTTGCTCTGGGTGGAGGTTTCACTCGCACTATCCATGCGTTACTCTAGTTATTCCTTATACCTCTTCTACACCTTCGTGTTGAGCTGCGTGGCCATCCTCTTGTTTAATTCTAATTGGTTCGTTTAGCCCAACATATTGGCCATATCAGTGTTGGCCATACGTCGAAGAGTCCTATTGAGATCTGGATTACATAGGGTTAAGGGAATTCCTTGACTCCGTGTACTTTGAAAACACTTGAACTTAACCTGTAAGAAACAAGAACAAAAAAAATGCAAATCAGGAAATAATGACTAACAGTCCAATAACACAATTAGTCTAATCTAAAAGCATTATTTCTCGACAGCGGCACCAAAATTTGATACGCCCAAATTGCACCTCCAAAAAGAAGTATAAGCGGTAGTTGTTCGAATAAAGAACCTAACAGAGGTTAGGGTCGATACCACAAGGAATAAGATCTAGACTTAGCGTAATTGTCTGTTGATTGTACTTTTGGTCAAGTTATTTTTGTAAAAAGGGGGAGTGTGAAACAAAAACTTGATGTAATGATTGTAGTAACAAGTAACAAAATAAACATGATTTATGTTTGTAAAAATTAATAGAATTCCCCATAAGTCCTTAACACAGTAAACCAGATATTAATAACCTTGTTTTATCTAGCATGAAAAGTTGGTAAGTTCGGCATCACCTAAGTGGTTGGTCCCCTAAATAAGTGGATTTCACCATGCAGATTAGTCTATCTACTAGTGTATGCTTTACTAACCCTTACCCCTTGACCGAAGATTAGCTATCCCTTGGTTCGTTCAAGCTAATAGAGATGGTTGGTAGCCTCAAATATCTGTTTCATAATCTCTTTTCCCATTTGTTATCCCTTGGTCCGGAGAGTAGGAATAAGGCAAGTTCTAAAGTGGCCCCTCATTAAAAAGAAATCAAAGTGAAGAGAAAAACAATACATGCATAAATACTATTCAAGAATTACTAGTTATTAGGCCTTATTTGTTAATTTCTCATGGCTCTCACAACCCCAGTTATGGAATTAGCTACTCATGCTTGGGTGATCACAATTCATAGTAATTTGGTTAAGATAAATCATGAACTTACAATTAGTGTAGTTGAGTTTCGGAATCTTGAAATGAAATTGAAAAGTAATGATGAAGATCAATGATATAATATAAATGAAAGGATTCAAGAATCAAATGAAAAAGTGTTTCACAACTTAATTCTCCAAACCAAAAAGTGGAACTCCCAAATATAAAACATACCAAGAGTATTTATAGAAAACTAATCATACTCAAAATAAACTTACAAAACTTCCAGAAAAATATGATTCGACAGTGGCTTCAACGACCCATAATCTATGGGTCATAGCATTTCCTATAGCTCGTGGAGTCCCTCTTGTGAAGGTAGTTTCCAATCATGTACCAGGATCTTTTCTACGGATAGGACCTATGGTGTTTAAAAATTTGCACGGTCCATCCTGTCACCTCGTAAACCCAGTACTGGAGCTCATATCTTTGATCACTTCTAAGAACATAGACCTATGACTCGTAGAAGTTGCTATGGCTCGTGACTTCCTCTCTCATGTCTCTACACATAACCTCAAAAACCTTAGATCCTATCTACAAATTCCACCTACAGCTCATAGAAGTTTCCACGACTTGTAGGTTGGCTCGTAGATTCACCAAATATGCCGGTAAAAATCAATTCTTCAATCCATGCTACCAAAACCTATTGTCATGTTACCATAGATAATATACCATAAAATTTACTAACGAACTCTTAAAATATATGTAAAACCTCATTTTGAATCACTATAAAATACTGTAAATCCATGGTATATCAAAAAATCAAATCGCTAATTTATTTCAAATAGTGAAATCAATATAAGAGTAGTCTTATCTACGAATCCTTGTGGTTCAACCTCAACCTTATAGGTTGGGTAATTATTTTGCTTATAAGCGTCTATGAACTGAAATATGAGACATAGTTTATCATTTATTAGCCACCAACACCCGTCTCCGCCTAGCTAATTATCACTCGAGAAGCTATGCCATTAGAGAAGTAGTAGATGCTCGAAGTGTTTTTGAGGATTTCTCCTCCGAGATTTTCTAGGGTTGCAGGGAAGGACGCCCATGAGTTCCTAATTACCCATAGAGAGTGATTGCATGCCTTGGGTCTAGTATAGTTTATAGGAGCCAACTTTACAATTATAAGCTTAAAGAACAAGGCACGTAGTACTAACATTTGTGTATGGAGTATCGACCCTCTAGGTCATATCCTATGACATGGATAGAGTTTTCAGAGGCCTTTATTACTAGGTTCAAACCTTGGAGTGTTAGATACCAACTCTAGGATTAGTTTGATGAGTTGGATCAGGCTTCATAACTATATCAGAGTGTGACGCCAGATGTCACAAAATCTCCAGTCATGCTACTATGATTTTACCTACCGAGCACGACAAAGTTTGTTGCCTTATCGATGGTTTGAGATTGTAGTTACGAGTTGAGATTAAGCCTATGGTGTTCAGTGGGTAGATCATTCTTAGATGTTGTTGATCACTCTCGTACTATGGAGTATCTCTATCGTGAGAACAAAGGGGGGGGGGCGATAAGAGGGATCATCATCTGGGTAGCTATAATGGATCTCATTCTAGGGGAAATGACTCATATGATAGGCCTTGCCAATGCTACCGACATCAGGGTTAGTCTTGCAGGCCTGTTTAGGCGACATTCTAGGCATTAAAGGGTGAGTGGTATAGTTAGGGTGGTTTAGGTGCATGTCAGAGTTCTAAAGGCTCATGGTTTTTATGATTGAGGTGAGATTGACCATTGGTATAGAGAGTGTACCCAATGAGGGTTGATTACACGTGCTCTCTATTTAACTTAGCCAATTCAAGTAGTAGCACTCTTGTCTAGAGGTGGTGCACATGTTAGTATCAGATGTTCAGTTCAGAGTGGACAAGGTCACCTATATGTAACTCCAGAAAGGGTTGAGGCTGAGGAATTAGAGGCTGTAATCACATGTACGATTCTTTTATGCCATCAGCCTACGTCAGATTTATTCGATCCGGGTTCTACATTTTCTTATGTCTTTGAGTATTATGCTTCCTAGTTGAGTATTTTTGTCTTAAGACTCTATCAGTGTCGTTGCATGTTCTGCCCCTTATGGATGAGTCTTTAGTAGTGGATCAGGTGTATAGATGATGTTTGGTGACTATTGAGAGGTGTGAAACTCGGGTTGATCTTATTGTGTTAGATATGCTAGATTTTGTAGTTATTCTGAGAATGGACTAGTTTATCCCCCTACTATGCGGTCTTGGATTGTTTTGCTAAGACCATTACCTTAGCCATGCTTCGTATCCCTCCGATGGTGTGGTAGGTTCTTTTAGTTACACACCCACTAGGGTTATATCTTATCTTCATGCATAGAGGTTGGTAGCTAGCGGGTGTTTAACTTAGTTTGATTTTGTGCGGGATGTTAGTAGGGAGGGTCTTACATTTGATTTGATTCCTGCAGTGCGAAAGTTCACAAATGTATTCCCTATCGATTTGCCTAGCTTTCTAGAGCATAAAATTGATTTTTCTATTGAACTTGAGTCGGGAACTCATCTATCTTTATTCCACCTTACCTATTGCCTATGAAGAGCTTAAGGAGATCAGTGTTCAGCTTCAAGATCTCTTAGGTAAAGGATTTATTTGATCAAATGCGTTGCCTTGGGGTGCCAAGTTCTTTGTGTGAAGAAAAACAATGGGTCTAAGCATCTGTGTATTGATTATAAGCAACTAAACAAGATTACATTGAAGAATAGGTACTATATTCCTCGTATTGATGATTTTTTTGACCAGCTTCTACGTGTTGTAGTATTCTTTAATATTAATTTAAGATCTAGTTAACATCAGCTGAGGATTAGGGTGACAGACATTCCTAAGACAAATTTTAGGACTCGTTACGATCATTATGAGTTCTTAGGAATGTCTTTTAGGTTGACCATTCCTGGACTTGATGATTGATGTACCATGGATTTGCAGT
Organism: Solanum tacnaense; assembly: GCA_029582525.1. Taxonomy (NCBI): domain Eukaryota; kingdom Viridiplantae; phylum Streptophyta; class Magnoliopsida; order Solanales; family Solanaceae; genus Solanum; species Solanum tacnaense. The sequence goes on along the minus strand of JAJOOD010015041.1, from coordinate 4,750 downwards.
TCTTATAATGCTTTAAACTTGGAGTTTTTTCAAGTGTATTAATCATTTTTAGTAGATTTGATGGTCTTTTGATTGTATTTTGTAGGACAAGAGGTTTTTGAGCAGTTGGGATGAAATTAGATGAAGTAGCTCATTTTTAGTGTTTTATGACTCAACCTACGAGTTGTAGGATATTCTATAAGCCATAGGAATGAATCATGATTTGAAGTGATGATAGCTAGAATTAAGTGTAAAATGATGGAAGCTACTGACGAGCCGTAGTAACTTCTATGAGCTGTATAAATGAGTCGTGGAAAAGTTCAGAGAAGTGGAGCTCCAGTACTTGGTTGATGAAATAACATAAAGCTTTGTACCATGTTCTATGGGTCATAGAACATAAGTCGTGGAAAAGTTCAAAAGAAAAGTTGAAGCTGTTATTTTGACGAACGGTTCCTACAAACTGTAAGACTTCCTACGGGTCGTAGATTGAACCGTAGAGACGACTGCCAAGGTGAATTTTCCTAGATATTTCTTTCCTACTTTATTTAGAACTTTTTTCTATAAATATTAGTTGTATTTTTCATTTTTGGGTTGTTAGACGATTTAATACTTTTGTTTTGGCTTTGAGAATTAATTTGTGAACACTTTTGTCCATTTAATTCTTGAAGTTTTTGTTTGCAATATAGCTTTTGTTCAATTCATCATTCCAGATTTCAATTTCTCTTATTGTAAGTTCATGATTTATTTTACAAAACATATTATGAATTGTGATCACCCAAACATGAGTAGCTAAATACACAAGTAGGGTTGTGGGAACCATGAGTAATTAGCAAAATAGACTAATAATTAAGTAATCTTTAAACAATGTTTATGCATATATTGTTGATCTTCTAGTTTTGAATGCTTTTTAATGGTGTGCAACGTTAGAACTTGCCTTATTCCTACTTGCCCGACCAAGGAAGTAACAGATGAGAAAAGAGATTTAACAACAGAGATTTAGCATTGATAATCCGTTATCTAATAGCCTAACCTAAAGATGCGAGAGCTAATATAGGGTAAAGGGTAAAGGTTTGTAAGGCATACACCTTTAGACAGACCAAGTTGTGTGGTGATATTCCATATTTGGACGACCAATAACTTAGAAGATACATAACTCACCGACTTTGCATGTTAAACACTAGATAAGGGTTACTATTATAAGGTTTACTGCGTTAAGAACTTATAAGGAACACATATATCCTAGTTTAACCTTTTATTGACTTAACAAAACATTAAATCATGTTGCATGGTTACTTGTTACTATAAACAATCAATTATTATTTTGTGTTACAACCCCCCCCCCCCCCTACGTAAATAAGCTGACTAAAAGTAAAATCAACATAAATTGGGCAAAGTCTAGAACTTGTTCCTCATGGGATCGACCCTAACGTTGTACATCTATTTCAACCTGGTCTTACGTTCATTCTCACGAGTAGTTTGATGCAAATGCTTATGTCCAAAGGATTGTTTGCAAGGCTACCATCTGAGAACCCATATTCTCATCTAAGTAAAGTCATCAATGTTTGCATGAGAAGTGTGGGAAGACCATATCTAGACATGGATGCAATTGGGTCAAGGATGTTTCCATTATCATTAACAGATGATGCTTTCATATGGTTATCTAAGCTATCGTATAACTCAATCATCACCTGGGACGAGTTACACAAAGTGTTCTTGGATAAGTGTTTTCCGGTGTCAAAGAAGATGAAGCTTAAATACAAAATCCATAACTTCGTGGCTTCATCTGGAGAATCACTTAGTGAGGCATGAGAAAGATTCACCAGCTATATGAGGACTGTTCCAGGACACCGTATTGATGATGAATCACTCAAGGAGTTCTTCTATAGAAGATAAGATGGCAATGGCAAAGCGGTGTTGGACACTATTTCTAGAGGGTCGTATGAAGCTAACACATTTAAGCAAAAAGAAGAGATGCTGGAAAAGATTGCTAGAAACAATCACTACTAAAAAACTGCCAAAAAAAAGACGGCCAAGAGCGACGGACTGTGTTGCTTTTTTGGTCAAAATCGACGGAAAAGTGACGCAGTCACTTCCGTCTCTTTTTAGCTCAACCCTTTTCAAAAAACGACGGACTGCATCGCTTTTTGACCTTTTTTTTTTTAACAAAAGCGATGGACTCCGTCGCTTTATTTTAATTTTAATTTTAATTTTATTTTCAAAAGGCGACGCAGTCCGTCGCTTTTCTGAAAATATTTTTTTTGGAAAATTCAGAAAAGCGACGGATAAAATCACGCTGTCCATCACTTTTTCTGTAATTTTTTTGACAACAGAAATTGGCAGTTTCTGCTGCCCACGTGCAAATGCAATTCAATTCTACATTATTCAGCCCAATCAAACACACACAATTATAAACAATCTACACAAAACATAAAATAACAAACTTAAAATAACATTCAAAAGTATCTAAATCACAATTTAAAGACCTATAAAGTCTTGCAAAATTTCAAAAAGTTCATAAATATCTAGAGATCTAAACTAGGGAGTGGGATCTACATAATCATCGTCATCACTATCATCGTCGGTGTCCTTGGGAGCCGATGTAATAGGTCGACGAGCGAGGTTCATCACTTGTTCTTTGATTTGCTGAACGGTTTCACTCATTCTTTGTTGTTCAGTTACTCTTCTCCGCTCCGACTCTGCCAGTGCCGATGTAAGTTGTGCTATTTGAGCCGACATAGAAGCAATCTGAACACCGTCAAGTGCCTCGGCTTGACGTGACGATCCAATACCATCTAAGCCTGACTGGAGTCATCTTACATCGTTTCGAGAGCCTAGACCATAGACTCTACCCTTGTGTGTCCCACCTACCACTTTTTCTTTCCAAATCTGGGTGGACAGTTCAAGTGTCATTTCGACCGAACTATCTAGATTCTCAGCGACGTACTGATGAAACTCATTCTACATATTAAATATAAAAATTGACATCAATATATATACATATCATAAATATATTCACTATTAATATATATTATTCATATTAAATAACTTACAAAAGTTCGTTCGGCCCTTTCCTCCACCCACACATCCGGATCCGACTCATTTTCTTTCTTCCTAACATGAGTCTTCTTGAAAATCTCCGGTCCCATGGAAGTGCGTCTCAATTATTTTTCCTATAAATAAAAATTGAAATTTATAACGATATATATGAATCAACTTATTTATTTAAAAGTTTGAATTAGAACTTACCATCTCTTTTGCAATTGTTCCAACGGTCTTTGCACCTCCGGTGTGCAACGAGCCACCCTTAAGACTGCCTCTAGCCTTTTTGGCTTGTTCTAACATTGCCTTAAACTTGTCTGTGTTCCAATACAGACCCAATTCATCAAAAACATGAGGAAACATCCAATCCGGACGTTCACCACTATCCCGAACTTTATTTAGCCAGCTAGATAATCTTGCGGATGCCCTCCTCTCAAATGTGGTTGTACTGACCAAATTGTACCTCGGCTCCCAAGTACACATAGTCTTAAAAAAATTTAAATAACGTTAATTAAATCGATAGTAAAGAAAGTAAAGTATACTAAACTTAAATAAGAAATATATGTCTTAAATTCATGAAACATCGCCTGGCATATACTGTTTGGAATCTCGCTCCAAGAGTGATAAGCATGTGTATAAAGTCTTCTAACACAGTCTTTTAAAGCCCGGGAAGCATCCTTTGCAGAATGCCACCTGCAAAACACATAATAAATATGTTAGTTCATGAATAATATATTAAAGTATATGAAATAAATAAAATAAACTAACAAATAGATAACAAAACAAATTTACGATGATCCATCCGGCTCAATCATGACTCTACCAAGTCTGTCCTTCTGGCCAGGAGCTAGAGCAGACATCTCATCATCTGGTGTAGCACTAGGTCTAGATGTAGATGAAGGTGATACATTAGGATGCACAAAATGCTGAGTCAATGGAGGCTTACCGGCCATAGCATGTTACTGCTCGCTACTAGAATCTCCAATCCTCATGGCAGATAACTGAGGAGATGTACCTGTGGGAGATCGAGTACCTGCAGATAAAGGTCGTTCTCGATGAATAACCTGTAAAGGTAGGTCCTTGTAGCATCGTGGAGGCAATGGATGTCAAGTAGAGGAAGCACCAACTGGTCGACGGTAATTAGGATAATATTGTCGAGGATCCGCCATACCAAACAGAACAGCAAATAAATGAGTATCATGGCTGATGCGCTCTGGCGTAGAAGAAATAGATCCTGCAATATCCTCAGGATCTATGGGTCTCCTAGACTTCTTCTTTTTAGCCTGTTTAGTCTGGCTAACTCCAAGATGCTCGCGATGTCTATCACTGTCACCACCTGATGACATCTGTATGCAAATTTACATGTATAATATATATAAAAATCATAAATTAAATAAAATTATCAAAATACACTAACTTACATATATATACTAGCTAGCTTCCATTCTACACTATTCCTCCTCGCTTGTTTCAACTCCATCATTCTCCCATTCTTCCTCCTCAGTTGTTTCATTTTCATTATCGTCCCATTCTTCGTCATCAAATGATTCATTTTCCTCATTCTTGGATATTTCTTCCTCAACATTCAGTATCTCATCATCAGATACTTCTTCTAATATGTGTTGAGGATGTTCTAGTATGGTTTCCAATTCAACATCAACTTGTTGTTGAACAATTGCAACATCATTTTGATACGCCACATCTAAGACATTGTCAATTTCAATTCTTCCCA